>CABEGB010000841.1:0-194416 GCA_901521435.1 Crematogaster levior | reverse complement strand
ATGCAGATGTCATAGATGAATATCTGCATAACAATAATCACGTAAACAACAAGCCGGCATAACAGTTGTAAGTGAAAATAGAGTTCCCAGGTCATCGTTTTCACCTGCCATTTGTTTTGCAAAATCTGAAGCAATTTCCAGACGGTGTCGGCTGTTACTACAGTGACTTAAGCCGATTTCGCTGCATACGAAACTCACTCGCAGGCCCAAGTCGGTTAATCCATTCCCGCGGCGCGAAATCACGAGAAGCGAGAGCGAAATCGGAAGCAATTTCATTTTCCAAAGACACGTACACGAGTTCGTCCTTAAAGCAGACGGTTGCTGCAGCTCGCGTTCGCGACGTGCACAAAATTTGAGTGCGAAAGCGTGTCCTGTTCGTGAGAGGCGCCAAATAAGAACAGGGACTTCGCCAGAATCCATGATTCTCTTTCCCGGTTGAAAAACTTCGACCTCATTCACTGCGCGAGCTCAATGATTAACGTGAAAACGGTAGGCAAGTTCCGTAACGCAATCCAAATAAGAACAATAAGGTCCGCGGTCAACATAATAATTATTTAGATTTTCTTTGTCACTCAGTAAAGCAAAGCAGAACTAATAATAGGAGCAAGGTGTTGAAATATAACACAAATTGGAAAACTTTTCACCAAGAAACAAGAGGGAGAAGGAGTGAATATTTCGTATAAGGCATACGGAAGATCGAATCGGGTTAACTCAATTACCGTTTGCTTTAAGATAATAATGAGAAGATAATTCACAAGAGTTATTATTGAAGTGTTCCAAAATGCCGGTGTCGAAGTTCATCGGAAGTGTCGAGTTGAAGACAGTTTCGCGTTTGAGTTTCCACGACTAGCGCGACCCTTTACTGCCTTTCTGCACATGAAATAGGGATAGTTTCTGTACTTTGAAACAAGAGAACATTGCAACTAATTTTACAATACTGATTCTGTGCGAACAGCCATCAAGTATTACAGGGACATCATCCGCGGAATTACGCGTCAACCGTAATGGAAGTGAATATTAAGTGAATAATAAGGACTATACCTTGTATGCTGTCAGATTACTTTCGAAATTCGCTTATTTGCTTAATGTGGTAGTAGCAAATAAATTTAAACACTGACAAATAAATATATCGTGTCCATTATTTTCAAAATAAATCTATCTTAATGGATAAAATGTATCCTGTGTTTATGTTCAAAATAATTATGATAATATCACGAAGATTTCATAAATCGACAGAATTATGACACGAGGCTTCTCTCGAAATTCGTATCAGACATAAAATTATTAAAATTGAAATGACATTTGGATACATTTTACGTGGCAGCCGTCCAAATAACAATCCTACGTCAAAGCGGAGACATTAAATAAATATAATTAATTTGTTGCGACATATATATTGTAGCACTCGATGCAAATATTGCACATGAAGTATCATAAATGTCAGGTATATATATGTATCGCTCTCAAAAAAAAAGTGCATCCATTTTCGCGTGTCTAGTCCGCCATTGAAGTATAAACGCTGTAACGCTGCACGAATTATCTCGCGTCCGTCTCCACGGATAACGGAACAAAAGCTTTATCATTTGACGGAAAAATGCGTTTAAACGCGTTTTTGGAAATAGAGACGAGTCGTAAACATTTTCAAGTCAAATCCCCCGTTAAACAGTCATTCTTATTTCTACACCAAATCTATCTAGGTAAGTTGTTGTATTCCGACTGGATGCGTATAGCCTGCATGAATTGAGCCGGACAAGTGAACACGCGTGATGTGATATCGCAAAGCGCATCACGCAAAAGTGATATGCTGCCTGCACGTTGTTAATGCAGGTCAAATATTGACGATTTCGTATTTCCGTCGCTCGCCAGTTTGGCAAAGGATATGATTCTAGTAAAGCGAAAATTCGTATGATTGTTGCGCGTGACCGAATTGGCACGTCGCCACCGGGCAACGGCATATTCGATGCCGATCGCTCACGCTACCGATCCTGTTAATAAAATCCGAAATTGTAAACATATCAGTATCCTCTTCAGTCGCCTCTCATATCTAGCAGTTACCACAATTGATATGGATTAGAAATATATTGCACGAATTTCGTGATACGCAATAGAATTGTAACAATTACATTCAAATATTTTGGGGACATACACGCGCGCATACATGCTAAATTGATATTAATTTATTCAGAAACAAACTATGATTGTGTAAATTTGCGATATTAATTTCAATTTATAATGTATTTATTAATATTATTGTTATAATAATGTTATTATATTTTGTTATACTTGTTATTATTATTGTTACATATATTATGTACTAGCATAGAAATTGACATTATAACGATTTGTTTATTATAATTTATATACACACTTATTTCATCAAATAATTGTAAAATTTGAGTGAGAATACTTAATATTTGAATTCGTACAATAATTAAGCTCTTGTGCACGGACAAAGTTATACACAGAGAAGTTTAACCTTTGAGAATGTAGAACATTTTTCATAGAAGTATTTCACAGTCCTTAATTACTTCCTTTTCCAATCTCTAAAATCGTCGTTTGACTTGGAAGTTTGGAAAATCCGAGTTATAACAAGTTCAAAAATCGCTCAATTAGATTCACGAGCGGTGCGGGATCGTTCACTTCTAGATTCGCCAACACGATTCTGTTCAAAGCGTTAAGAACTTTCAAAGACGCCAAAGGACATCGAGTCGATAGAAAAGATGAGGAAAAAAAGGAAATACACGGACTCACAGTGAAATTAAATATCTGAAAAATGCGCATCTGCGATTAAATTATTCAATGAATTGAAAAATGAAAGCAAGCATCCTTCTTCAAAGTAATTATTGATAATACGCAAATCAAATCAAAGAATCGTTAAACATTGTTCTGCTCACAGTTAATATGATTTATATTATAACCAGGAGTTCTAAATATAATAATATAATATAATATAAATAATAATAAAAACAATAAAATACTCATAAAATATAAATAAATATAATGTATAAAAATATAATATAAAAGGTTAAAAAATAAAACTAAGTTATAATTTTAAAAACTGTATATTGTTATTATAATGTTATAATAGTTTTAATTTAAGTCTTCAGGAAAAACAAAATCTTATATCGCACAGATTCAATGAGTATGAGCTGGTATTTTTTTAAATATTTTTATAGAGAATAATACTAGGAGAATGGAGTCTACTTGGCACATACAAGGTGGAAAATTTCTAAGTGAAAAGTAATGTATTCACGCAAACATGACTTTGCCTAAACTAACTTTTCCATTTGGAGAGCTCTATCCAAGTTTCAGAAACTGTGTGACGACGCGATCTTTTTCTCTGTGACCTCGACCGCTGTAACATTTTTTTCATTCGAGTAAACGACGGAAATTGCATGAATAAAAACGACATCATCGATTTAAAGTGCTTTAATATGTCCAAGCTCAGGAATACCAATATCTACCATGTGGTCTAATACACTATGCGGAATATTACTCACATACATACAACTGCTGTTTCATATAAATTATAAGCGAGGTTTATATACACGCCGCGAAATAGTAACAGCACGAAATTTCAAAGTTTAGAACTCGCTTCAGATTGATATTACTAGCATCAGCTTCTAAAACTATAACGATTACATTAAACAAGTATTGCATTCTAATTGTTTAGAAAATTGATAATAACTATTGATTTAATCATTATGTCGCTCCATATAGTCAATGGCCTCAATTGTTTTACCTGACCTTGCCGTTTATTGGAAAAGATAAAATGGTGTACGATATTGTGTACGTGCTCCAAGAAAAAAACAATAACTATTATATGAAGGAAGAAAACATACTATGATAATATATCACAAATTTCAATATATATTTCGTGATTTACGAAACTGATCGAATCATATCTCTCGTTACGAATTTCTTTTAAAAATTCATAAATAAAAATATCTGTAGTATGATTGATTTGTTTACATGTTACGTTGATATTGAAAGATCGTCCATTACCTTTTTTTAAATTAATTAGATCATTGTTGTATAGTACGTTCAATCAGTTTCATGACTACATATCAGAGTCCCTGCATGTGTGTATTACTAAATGTATTATTATTATTATTTATTTTTATTATTTATTATTATTATTATTATTATTGTTATTATTATTATTATTATTAAAGCAAAACATCTACTCTAATCGTTTCTGCTATAGCGCGCACGTGTGTGTGTGTGTGTGTAGTATATAGTATTGTACAAAATTAAAATTATGAAATAGCAACCGTATAATCATCATTCATCACTCATGATTAGTTTCTCTCGTATCGAGGTATCCAATTATTCACATGAATACTGCACAGCTTCACGATGAGTGTAAACCGAAGGGATGATGAAACAGCATACGCGATATAATCGTATCAACACACACATACTCAGAAACCTTTTACATAAAGATTTATTGTCGATTTTGCGCTTATTAAATGCGGACGATGTTACATTCTACTCGCGACAAAACAATCATAATATTATTTCTGTACGCGACATACGCTGAGAAATATACGATATAATCCTCATTCCCGGTTATAATAAAACTAGCACACATTACCACTAAAAAAATAAATATTTCAAATCGTACGAGTATTGATATTTAAAACATTAATATTTGAAAGTTAACGAAGAATTTGTGAAAATTGTGAACGTCAATTTTTCGTTTTTAGTGCAACTAACAAAGTTTTAAAAATAAAAAATAAGAGATCTCTAATAAAAATTTATTACTGGCGATATTATATTTCACTATCAGTTTGTCCAATTACGATGAAGTGGTATCATACCGATATATCGAAGACGTTTTATTAGCATTTCTATTATAATTGATTAGATTTGATTTTCATAATTGAATTCTCTCTATTATTAAATCTTTATTTAAATAAAAATTGTAAATACTCACTCGTGCAAACGCCCTCGTCCACTTCTCGGCTGCGAGTTAACAGATTCATGATTACACATTGCAGACCGACAGCGCAGGTTCCCGAAAAACCGAAGAGGCCGCCGCAAGGCTCGCCTTCCACACGCGCGCATACTTTGCAACACCTGTAGGCACATAAAACTCGATCAATCATTTTATATGTTATATTTTTATATATACAAGAGTGTTATACGGAACACGCTCGATACACAAATCAAGTCAGTTTACGCGCGACAGACAACTTCAAGCTCATAAAATAACTCAAACGGAAAGTTATAATTAGAATAGACCGCTGCGTGTCACATGCATTTTTGCGTGGTAATAACATTCATATACCCGATATTTTATATGTTCATCTTTAGAATTTGAAATATTAGAGAATGAGGGAATAATATAAAGATTTTTAATTAATTCTTGCCTCTATATAAATTTTGCATACGTGAACAGAAATGAGAAAAGTTAGTTTCTACGCGATATATAAACGAATGGTATTATTAGCTCTCGTTGCTATTGTTGCTCGCTGGTATCGGAAATATATTCAGCTCTCGGAATGCTTGGCCTCAAAATCAGGCTGAGACTTAGTCTAACTTTTTTTTTACCGACAAAAAACGAATAACGGAAAATTGTTGGCAACGTATAAAACGAGATAGAAGCGAAAAAGCGGCAGTTACATACGAATCGTAGCAGTTTACTTCAATTCAAATGTACGACTATTTGTTTTCTAGTAAAAAATTCTGCGGGCGACAAAGGAATACAAATACAAACGTTTTAAAGATATAAAGCGCTCTTTATAATCAGCTTCATATCTTCCTTAAACTCGCAAAGAACGAAAAGATATGGCTTTGTCTCTTTTTTTTTTAAGCGGCTTAATGTTGGAATAATGACATTAATCCATTTGTTTCGAAGTGATATGAGTCATTATTATTCGTTGAAAAATAAAAAAGTAATTAAAAGCTTAGCAAAAAATTTTTGAAATAAGTAAATATATGAAAATAAAATAGATTTTTAAATAATTTTTTTATAATAGTCTTTTTTAACATTTTATGTTGAAAAAAAGATTACAATTTTAAATGGCTTGGCTCGTGTAATGTAACTATCAGATATATAACCGCCAGATTTATGTTATATTATATTTAGCGTTTTAATATTTTAAATACCTTTTAAATTTCATAAAAATATATACATATATTATTAGAAACGCGTAAAAAATATGTATAAAAATAACTATATATTTGTAGCTATCAATATTTGCAACAATTGACAATTGTTACAATATTTGTAATTATCGATGAAGCATGTTCAGCTTTTCAAGAAATCACATTGCTACAAGATCGTGAGATTTACAATCCGACGTGTAAATCCTCGTGCAGATGTGGTGACATTTACATTTTTATTTTGAAGAAACTTGACTTGAATCGAGATGTAAGAAATTGAGAAGCTTCTACGTATTATGCAAGTGCATATCACTTTCGTGCGCGGCACGCTCAGCAGCACGAAGCATAGTCTTACGAAGTTTTGAGGGAAAAAAGAATGGGAGGAATTTCAAGGCGCAGCCTGCGGCGAACCGCACGGAAAATAATCTCGCGGAAAATTGTCAACTGCAACCAGGAATTTTATTACGTCGTCCTAGCAGTGAGGACGAGGGATGTCTTCCCCTCCTTCTATGTTTCTTGTTGCTTCCCGTGAAACAATCTACTTCTACTATTATATAGCTTCCAGTTCTGTGCATTCTTATAAGACACGAGAACGTAGTTCATGGGGAAGAAAGTAACATAACGAAGACTAAAAGTTGATATACGATGAAATACAATAATACATTATTAACTTCCAATAATCAGCGATATTGTAATTGTATTAATTCCATCATAAACATACCTATATATTGTAAAATTATTTATATTATCAGGCTACCTCTACGTATCTATATTTTATTTCTATATTGCTTTAAAAGTATTTTAAACAATGCCAGAAAATATGGCTTTGTTGTGTTTAAAAGTGCATTACAAATATGTTTCATTAGTAACTAACATGTAATTTTAGGATGATTAAAACAAACCTGAAAAAATAATAATGAATCCTGTACAGTGATGCATTAGATTTGTACGTGGTAAAAACGAAGGTATAAATTATTCCGTTTGGCAATTGTTAATGTGCATATCAGCTGCTATAGCTAACGATAGCGTTGCATGCTAAATATTCTCCAACAGATTCCCAATACGCTGCTACGTGGAGTTTTGTTCCGTGCTCCGCGTACCTTTTCATATATCATCATTATTTTATGAACAAACTGTATTTGCCAATTTTTACCGAGCATGAGTTTCAAATCCGATCGCATTGGTAATAAGAATGCATTGGTTGATAAGAAAACCCTTTACAATAATCGCGAAACGAGTGCTATGAAATATCACAAAATGTACGTCAGCTTTTTTGGCAACTTAAAATTTTTAATTCCTTTTGAATTGGAGAGATGAAAAGCGAATACTTTTACTTGTCATGAATTTGAAATCCAATCATGATATCTGATAAATAAAACAAGGATTGTTCGAACGTAACAAAAAGTGAACGTAATTAACCACGCTTGCAATAACAACAATGATATAGTTTTTCAAAATAGACTAAAATGCATAAAAAAGAAATACTGTTATTTGATAAATATTGTATTATTCGATTTACTTAGAATCGAAAATGCGATTGGTTTTTCCCTGTATGACGGGAGAGTAAAAATTTCTGCAGCAATATAATCTGTAACGATTCTTTTCAATATGAAACGATGAGATAGCGTTCGATGAGATTTGCGAATACCTGATTTGCGATACCCGATCGTGCACTAAACCGATTGAGGACGGTAATCGAAACAATGGTACGAGTTTCAGATTCCAAACGGTCTGAGACCAGTGTTTAGCATTATATCATTTAAGTAGATGTTTATGATGAGTTGGAGAAATTTTATCGAAATACATTACGTGCGGACATAACGTGCCCATGGCAGTTGCATTCCGCGATATTCTACGTATCTTCCGCCGTATTGCAGTATCGAGACATTCAAACGAAATAATGTTGACCACGTATGGACACGCGTAAAAAGCTAATGTAGTACCGACGTTGTCTTTAATGACAATTCTCCAGCGTATCATCGATATGACCCACAGTACTGCCCGCGTTTCGTTGATACTCGAAAAATTTACATAAAACGATACTCTTGCCGTACACAGAAAAGAATTCGACGCATAAAACTTTCCTCTCTTCGAATTACCTCGTCGTCATTGAGATCACTCGGTTCTTTCGGTATCGCATCGAACGTTTCGATGGCTGTTGCCATCGTCGCAACAGTCTTTCGTCTATCCTTCTAAATCGCCGACTCTCGTAAGAACTTCCGGAAATTCCACAACGCAATAAACGTTAGGTACACCTATTGAATTCGCAAAGGTCCTTTGGGAAAAATAACTGTCCGAGACCACTCTGGGAAATTCTTCCTCTATTTCTGCGCACGCGTGTCGCTTCCTTTGAAATTCAATTCCGGCGTTCTCGAATCAGCATATTGTACGTATCGACGCGCGCGACTGTATTATCGTGCAAATGCTGAAATATCGAGAAAATACACGGGGTGAAATAAGACTGGATATGGAGGATGGTTGGGAAGCAGAAATGCTTGGTGGATAAGCTTTTGAATCGCGCAAGAAAGATTTACTGCGATCTTGTATGAATTTCGTAAAGAATCCACCTTTGCGATCAAAGTATCGTAAAGTATACGAGTAAAACGTCACATTGAGGATTTACCAATGATATGATTATCCACCTATATTCTCTCTAGCAAAAAATTCACATTTCCATCCCTTATTCGGAGATTTAATCTAATCCATAAATCACAGGTCGATCTCAATCCACAGTTTTCGATCCGGCGCGATTCTTATTCGATTCTCGCGCAAGCATCAATCTTTGTCTCGCACTTGAAAAGCAATTACGCTGAAATTGTTCATCTTACGAGTAACTTTCTCGATTGTAAAGAGCCAAGAGAAAAAAAGGAAGAGGAGAAATCTCAATCTCAACCGCACATTTCTAACGCTTCGAGTAGCTGTGAGAAGAACCGCGGTTTGAAAAGCCGTCTTATCCGCCCTCTACTCGTGAATATAGAATAGATGAAAGGCTTTCTAATTGCGTATTGTGTAATGTACCTGGCCAAAGTGGCTGAAATGGCTGAGTGAGTCATCCAACTTGCCTTACACAAGCATATATCTAATAGAGATATTTAATCAAGATTGACCTACATGGATATCTTTGTAGAAGAGATATTATCGCTTTACGATACGAATCCTTTGCAACTTTGCTTCGGTACACGTAAGTTAAGTGTTCAAAAGAATTTAATTTCTCCGAATGTGTATGGCACACGTACGATATCCATACTCGTACACTTGTTACGAGGAGGAAAATCTACTTCACGTTGTTCTCGTAATCCTCTAACATTATTTCGCGCAGCAAATGAGTTAATCTTGCGAACCATTGCGTTAGTCGCAGGCTGTTTTTTTTCCTTTTTGTCCTATATGTATAAATACTCGCTGGACCACCTAGGCATTGACACGCATCGATCTGACTTTGCAATGCATCGTTATCGAAGACTTACATGAAGCTGCCATCGATCGTGCTTCATATGCGTTCGCGCGAAGTGGAATTTATCTTGGTACTTTCCTCGCAAATATTTGTTAAAGAAGATGTAACGTGTGCATTTGCTTTTCTACTAAAAAGGCGGTAATATTCGCAAGATTGCAGTTTGCAACATATTTTATCATGCAACATGATAATATTGTGTATTGCATGATAGCGATACGTTGTATTTTATACTTGCATTAAATAAAGCTTTTATTTTATTAATAATTGATGACAGCGCTATTTATCGTTCGCGGACGCGAACATAATTCACGGGATGAATGTATAATAAATTACGACGAAGTAAAGCTTTAGGATGTAATGATAACTACAATATTGTGTGTTAATATATATATAATATTAATATAATGTTGATATAAGTTATTTTCTCAAGAATTTTTCGAAACTTTCGTAGTAGGTGCTTATTAACTTCATTATTCTTAATGTTTCCCATTTACTAGCGCGTGAACCTGTTCTGCATCAGGTTGTTTGTACGGGCCATAAAACACAAGCGCACGTCTAAAACTCAGGTGTATACCCCATCTCCGCGTTCGAATATATATGGTGTATAATACACGATATATATATGTACATACAATGCTTGTTACAATGCTCGCGCGTTTGTGTGCGTGGATGGGTGAAAATAGACCCAAGGGCATGGATCTCGCGCGTCGGCTACATAGATATCGAACACGTGGATGATAAACGCTATCATATAACATTTCGAGACTGCGCCATCCTTAGCGCATCCAAGCTTTCCTCGAGGCACGCGGTTTACCTTTATAGGTAACACTAGTCTTGCTGTTTTCCGCAAATGAGTTGCTAACGCGAAAACGCAATTCGCGTACGAGGGATAAAGGTGGACAACAAAGGACGGTGTTTTTTCGCTGCCTGGAGAAAAAATGTAGGTAGCGGGCCTTATTGTAGCGCGCGTTTTAATTGCTCACTATACTCGGAACTAATTACAACGCGTAGTAGAACACAATTGTTATAACGAAACACAAAGAGACCGGCTCTAGAGGGACTTCAGATTTTCAAATTGAAAATTATGCTTTTGCGCAATATGGTATCGCAGTCGAGTAATGGCAATTAATATGCAAATATTGTACGTGATGTGCCGAGAATGTAATACACTTACATAATAAAATAAAATTCTACATATTTTTTTCCTCCTTTTCGATTATTGAAATATTGTTTATTAAAAATACCTTCCATGACACAAATTTCCTACGTTCGCTGTTTTTCCGCGTATTGCGGAATAATTGAACCATTCTGTATACAAGATAGCCCGATAGAAAAAAAATCAAGTAAAAATAATAAACCCGCTGGTATCCTGAGAGTAAAGTCTTCCTAACCCGGGGGATAGGAAACATGCGAACAATCACATTCCAACTCGTTGGTATTCCAGTATCGAGCCAGAAGCTCCGCTTTGGAGATTTCTCTAAGCGGTGTGAGGGTAAACGTCGCCTACCTGCAGGGATCCCAGGTAAGGCCTCCGGGACAGTCCTCGTCGGTGAGAACGTCGCACTCCAGCGGCGAGCACACACACGAGAGAGCCCTCGCCACCGCGAGCGACAGTACAACAATACCGCCTAAGAGGAGCAACGGGGCCCTCATTTTGCTCTCGTCCCTCTCGATCTCGACGGCCCCGTCGTCGATTCTCCTGATTCGTCCTTCTCTATTCTCCTATCTTGTACCTCCTCGACACTAATTACGAAACAAACACGAGGCTGTCCATTGCGCTTAGTTCATCCCGAAACAGTTCATGCTACGACGCGTTCGATTCTCAATTTGTCACACGCGCACGATAACGAGCTCTTTTTCTTTCCCTCTCTGTGTGTATATATATATATATGTATATGATAAAGAATTGTTCACCAGGAGAGAAGAGCAGTCACTGATGCTTGCGTTGCTGAATAATGTCCGGTGAAGGTAAAGAAAAATGCGTCGATCTACATTTTACCGCTCACCGTTGGCTGGAATATCGCGTTCACTCATTTTATCGAATAAAATGACGCCCGGATGGAAAGAATAACGTAATATTTCGCATACGTAATATTACGATAGTACCAAAGGTATATATCTCGTCAAAAATCTCCGCTAATGATTCAGAATTCTAGAAAGATTAATTATAAATGAGAGATAGAAACAATGAAGAGAAGTTTTGAAGCACTGGGAATTTTGCAACAAATTGCTCAACAGTGTCGTGTTAAACGAAGGAAATTTATTCGGAATTGTACGTTTCTCATCTCAAAGACAAGCATTTTGCGAACGTTATTTAGAATCTGACTCGGAAGAAAAATAAAACATTCGAATACGCACATGCATTATCGCTTTAAAAGCGTGAAATAAATGAAGATTAAGTAAGAGTGCTAAATCTCTCCAGATTATTAAAATCTGAATAGAGTTTCTTTGCCCTAGATACTATAAAATCGGATATTTCCTAAATAACTTTTTCCTTCTTACAACTTGACAAAAACTTTGCTAGATCTGATATGAATAAAACTTATTATGGATATAGGGGTATCTGTATTAATAAAAAAATCGTTTTCAAGATCTAGATATTGATAACAGTAATATCCAGGGTAAAAAGTACATTTCATATTCGGACAAGATATAGCAGATATTTTTTATTAGACATGGCGCAACTTCGATGTAGAGGAAATATTATAAGATTCCTTTTATCTTAAGAGATGCACAACTGCATCAGACTATTTTTGACGATGAAAATGGTGAAAACGACCCGATCTATATCAATTTTTAGACAGAGACTAGTTCGCTCAAGAACTACATAATGTAATAGGAAATCACATATATCAATTCTGAACAGAGAATAATTTAACTTTACGATTGCACGCCGTGAAAGCATACTATGAAGTGAGACCCATCAAAAGGATGTCGGTGTCGGGCTCGATATCGACAACCGAACTTGCGGCGTACTCAAATTACACGGCGTCCTGGTTCAGAGATGCACCAAATATCCGCATTGCCGTGTGCAACCACGATGTTGGGCTATCGCCGTGACAAAAGCGTGAAAATATTGATACTTTCGGCGTAAATTGTATAAATGCGCAAATCGAGTGCAAGCCTCTAGTGTGTCTATTGACAAAATGTCGACATATATAAAAGAAAAGAAATCGCGATATAAAATCATGCGGGAGTACGAGTGGAAATTCAAGATTGTCAAATGGTTGTATCTCACATCTGAGAGAGACAGCGGAAAAGCACTTTCTTTTCAATGAAGGATTCAAGAAAGTGAATTAGCAACAAGTGCGAAAGTTGATGAAGAATTCGTAGGGCTACGTCAGAAATTCTTTCGTAAAGAAATTCTCCTTTATTTCCGTCAGACGCGGTCGAATTTTTTTCAGCATTTTCAAGAGAGAAATCCGAAATCAAATCTGAGTCGTCAAGGTGACAATCGCTTGTTTCGGAGCACGTTTCGTCGTGCACGGAGCAGGTTGTGCGAAATCGCTGACACATAAACACAAGTCGCGGATAAGCTACTGCACTCATAAGAAGACAACGTATCACCTGTTACAGAATTGCATTATAGATCGAACGCTTGTATAACCAGCATGTTATCCCGACTCGTTCGTTGGGACGAGTTTGTGCTCGATATATTCACAGAGACGCGCGATAAATGCAGCTAAAGACGGGATACAAGATCGGGAGGATCGACGCGTTGACGTGCTATTCACACGAACGATGTCAAGGAAAGGGAAAAAGGATAAAAGTTATCGTCGGCATCGGAGAGCGGAAGGGCCGCTTCGATCGATCTCCGAAAACTTTCGCTTCGACGGCTCGCATAGTAATCGCGCCGCGATCTTCTGCATCCCCTCGTCACGCACGTCGCGCCGACATTGTACACACCGTGTCGCCCGATAAGAGACACTGCTCAACAGGGAGAGCTGAACGAATGAGAGAATACGCGAAGCGTTCCGCGTTCAAGACGAACATGCACTGGCCGCGACGACGAACAGCGTCTCCAAAGCGGCGCCCGGCGCCGCGACGCATGACCCGCGTCGGCGCCCTGACACGCGACCACTGCCGCCTCTTACCCGCGGCTGAACTCTCCCCGTTCGCCAATTCGCGTATCCAGTTTATGATTTTTAATTGGCGGCGTTGTAAAGAGTTAATTAACGCAACGTTGCGCGGGGATTTATTTGCCGTTACGTTATACCCAATATCGCTGTTATATTAACTCGAAACAGTCCAACAATAACTAATAGCAATCGCGAAATTAACAACTGCTTTATATAAATATTAATCGTTTTTTTAACGACACACGTTGTACGATTCATATCATCGATTTGCACGTTTACTTCATGTGCGATAACAATTTCAATAATAGAGCAACAAAGTTGTTGTCTGGAAATTATAATCTATGTTTATTATACAATTTGTTGTAACTATTCGTGTTCATGTGCACTGATTACAAGTTGAAAAATCCGTCTGAAGAATAGCGATATCAAATAAAGAAGTAAGAATTACATATAAATGTCTACATTATTACCAATAATATAAATAATATAAATAATAATTTAAACTCTCCTTCGCCAGTGAATATCAATAAACAAATTTTTTCATCGACCCGTCTGTCAAATGATCTGCGTGTCGTCCGACTTGATTTGTCGGACATTGAAAATGCAGTAAATCGCCAACTTTTAAAATCAATTTTAATTTTTTGGCTCTATTAAATTAGATAAAGAATTTATTGCAAAAAATATCTCAACCAGGATTCGAACCTGAACTTCCTCATTTCGTGTTGGCGTCATACTAATTCGACCACCAAGCCACGTGACAAATTGACATTTGTTAATAAATAATAATAACAAGAATAATACAATCGCATATTGTTAGCAGCTGTTACGTGAACATTGCATGTAAATGTACCAAGAAGAACGAAGCAAAACACAACGTACATTCTCGCTGACAACATTTCCGCGAGTCGCGCCTTAAGCGTTGCACTCCGGCGGCAATATCCCGAGGACAAGACCGGCCGTCAACGTTCTTCTGGCCTAGTCGCGGATCCTAAGTGTGATAAATGTCCGTGACCGAGCTCTAGTGGCACTCTCGTGAACGATTTTTCTCCGTGTTATGCGTCGTATCTTCTTAATGCCTGCCGAGCGGCTATTGATCATCGAGACCTTCCTCCTCCAAAATAACCGTACCGGGCGCGCGACGAAATTCCGATCGTTAATTAAGGATATCAAGTGTGCTCTGATCAATCGCTATTTAATTAAGTTGCGAGTTTCATTACGTCCCTGAATCTAATATCCCGGGGTTCGTTAAGATCTACTGCTCGGGAAAAGCTAATTTTAAGATGGCGCTGGAGTGTTTATCGTTAAAATATAATGAAGTAGATTGCTCTACAACTATTAATCTTACTGCAAATTATGGAAAAGAAGCGGTTTCCTTATAATTTTTTTCTAATTTTGAAAGCGTGAGAAATTATCAATAATTTCACCGTTTAATACACATCAGCTAATATGCCACAAGACATTTTTTCTTTAATTTTGATATACGACGTAATATAATGTTATATAGATATCCCAGCAAACACCAATTAACAGTAACGTAACATCAATGTTGTATTATAATTTCCCACGCAACAATATAAATGCGACATGACGCGCGTGTTATATCACAGTTACACTGTTGAGTGGAAAATTACAACGTTGATGTTATGTTGCTGTTAGTTGGTGTTCCCTGGGACATAAATAACAGATAACGCGGCGTATTTGTAAAAAAAATACCTTGTCCCTCTCAGTCACTCGAATGTGATGTTATTCTGCGAAGTAATGCAAAACGGAATTCTCTCAAGCAGGTAAGAATAATCGTTCTCACAAAGTTTCGCGTTGCTCGAAATAATATATATATATATATATATATATATATATATATATATATATATATACACACATACAACGTATTTTCTTCCCCGAGTCCCATCCCCGCGTATCATGAAGAATATTAATGGCGGAGAAGGCACCGCGGGGAAGAAAAAGCGCTCTATCAAGACTAATTCGCTCGTAATATCCTTCAAATCTTTATCCTTATCCTCCGAATAACTTCCTCCGTCCTTAATGCGCTCTTCCATCATGACACTTTACTCGAAAGCGATATATGTCTCACTCGTAGACATGTTATTTAAGAAACGCTAATAACATAATTAATCATAATTAATCCTAATATTTCCACACTCGTTATTCCACGGACGATTAATGCTTCGGAAATGGTAGTTTTGATCATTTCGTATCGGTAATTTTCACAAATTCGTGACCTTACTTTCCGTTTCGTCACCTTGAGACAACAATGGCGGATAATGGAGGTTAAAAATGTGTTATTCATATCGATTACACTCGCTCGAGCGTAAATCGGAATTCGACGACAAGTAAATTGCGAGTGATTGCAGTTGTGGACTGGGCTTACCTTGTTGAACGAGTAGAATTAACTTGGTTCACGACAATCACAATCACGATTACGGATACGACTGTATTACAACCTTCCGTTATTACGCGGCGCGAAAGAACTGAATTCAAATTTAAGAAAAACTCGTAGCACGGCGGATTTGAACTCTATTTCTGTATGGTGGCGACATCTTTGCGTGAGGTGTCGCGTTATTTCATTCCTGTTTGATTTAAGATGCTCTGAATCTCTCTGGTCGGTTGTACGAAAGATCGCGGGTATCGGATTAACTTAAAACTGAAAGAGATTAAAGTCATTCTATAAATAAGCAACTTTAATATGGATTTAACTAATTAGAGAAAATTGGAACTTGCCATAATTGAGACGCGTTTTATTCATTTTCGATCAATTTTAGACACATAAGCGGAGGAGATTTAGAGCATCCCTCAAATTTTTTCATATTTTACTCTCGTATTTTACTCATTTTCAACGCGCATGTGCGAGATAAAGTGTTTATCGTTCATAACTCACATGCGTTTGTGTTGCTTGAAATTACCAAAAATCCCTGTACTTAAAATGAGATAAACATGGGCGTTGGAAAGAGGAAAAGCGAAGATTTCAAGTGCAAAAAGTGCAAATGACACGAAGAGACCTAATGTTTCGTTACATTTAAAGCGATGGATTTAACCGCCCGCCAACACCGAAATTGAGGTTATGTAAAACACTGTTACGTTTACATGTGTCTGAGACACATAACTAGAATCGTAAAATAGGAAATATTTTCTTACAACCGTACGTGGCTTATTTGTTTGTGCAAAGAGTGGGAATTTCGGCACGATTTTGAATACGGTGATAATATTTTCAACATGGAAGTAGCTCCAATGGGCAACTTGCCGTAAGTATATATAATATAATATATATAATTTTTATACATCTCATGATTTTATTTGATTAAAATGAGGTTTTATTTTGGAAAAGATAAAAATGTCAATTTTATTTCTTATTTTTAATTTATTTATTATTTTCATTATATTATCACTATATTTGTATATTTAGTATTTAGTATATTTAATATTTTTCTAATATCATTTTTTTCACGATTTATAAATGGTATTATTGATCTGTCTATCGAAGCGATATAAGAGAAATATAAATAGTTAAGTAATGATAATTTAAAAAAGTTGCAGCAAGGATTTGTGGTCTATCATATCGGGTACAACATGTTCTTGTGCTAAGGAGACTGTCGAAGAAGAGATAAAGAATGCCACTCTTGTACTCAAAGAAGGGCTTCAGTTTTTTAAGCCGTACACAGATGCATCATTGCAAAGCATTTCTAAAAGAAATCCACCCCCTCTACAGCAAATGTATGATTTGATTAGTAAACTTGCTCCACTTCTTGTAAGTATATTGTTTTACACTTGCATACAAATATAACCCTTAGTCCCGACGGTTCTTTTCGGCACCTTTAATCCCGACTCATGGGTCGTTTGCGTTTTTGCGTTATTTGGATCAGTAAAAACGCTTTAAAAAATCTGAAAAAATTCATGGAGCTTCTTTCAACCTTCAACTTGAAGTCCCAATCATAATATTTCGATAAAAATTATTTTTTTATATAGTTTGTTATTAAGAAATGGAGGTACCTAAGGTACTTTGAAATTTCGCTTGGGTCGAAAACGACTCATGAGTCGGGACTAAGGGATAAATTGTTATATAAAATTTATATTTATCAAAACTTAATTTTAACATCTGTATCGTGTTTTTAATTTCTACAAGAATTTAGATGCCACAATCACCTGGGATCTAGTGTGTAATTTTGTATCCTACGAATATAGAAATTGCGCAGAGACCTTTGCATCGCAGCTCTCTGACCTTACTTCTATAAGAACATTAATCGATGATATTTGGAATTTTTATTACTCTGAACGAGTGACCTTGATAAAATGCCTCAAACTTATGATCGAGTATAAAGATAATGAAAGGCATCCTCATCACAAAGAATTTGCAAAATTTTTTAATGAGATTCTGATGGGGAACTTGCTTGAATCTATACGAAAACAAATAGAAGGATTGAAATTTGTAAATCCTCCTATACGATCGCAATTCTGTACAGAAAATCATTTACATCGATTATATAATAGTACTTTAATTGAAATGCGCGAGCTGCTTCATATATTGACTGTGATTGTACATGATATACATATTCCCAGTTACGAATTCGCCAAGTTTTATAGTAGTATTGGGGTAAGATTCATACTTAAAAATCATTCATATTTTCAGAACGTTAGAAATTTTGCTCAAATAGCAAATATTCTTTTAGGGTGAACCTAGACGATTAGTCAGTACAAAGAGCCACGAAGACAAGGAAGCTATCACTAAAAAGATTGAAGAGATACAGTACAGTCAAATAGCGTTATTACTTGTAACACTGGATATAGATAAGCAGTTAGTTAATATAATTACTTTGCAAAATTTAAATTTGTATTGCAATAATTTCATTTGTATATATGTGTTTTACTTTGTTATTATCTTTTTTTTAGTAGTGGTATAGAAGACTGGATAAATGGGGTCAGAAGCAGTATGCAAGAGGTTTTTGAGCACAAATGTGTTCGTGAAAGTTCACCACAAGATGGACCGTTACTTCTGTCGTGGATGCTAGCAAATTATGCAATTGATCCGGACAACATAGATACGTTAAATCGTTTCAGACCATTTGGCATCAAAGCCATACAACTTGACGTATTCCAGTATCTGCGAGATTTGATGAACTGCGAAATGTTTCAAGAAGAGACCCGTTATGCTGAAATTGTTCGAAGCAGCATTTATAATCTTCTTTCTGTAATGTGTGTCTTTGTCGATGAAGATCGGTTAAGTGCTTTAAATGGTATTTTTGATGCCCTGGCTGCTATAGTCAGATTTCCGGAATGCGCAGCTAAATTCTGGGATGAACCGTATGATAGTATATGGTCGATTTATAAAGTTGCCAAAGAATTATATCCTTACAAATTCGAACCGTTAACTAATATAGCTATTGGTCTAGCATCCACGACAATTATGAGTGCTAAAAAGGTAAATATGTATCATACGTATCGAATTTGTTTCATTAAATATTTAAAATTGTATATTATATGAAAAATCAATTATTTTTTATTTAGATTGCATCGGAGTTGGATAATCTACAAACAGTTACTATAGAGGTTCCTCGTCAAAGAGATCATAATAAGCCGTTACAGCCATACGAAGCAGATTGTATAATTCACAAGAATTCGTTTACCATAACCAGCAACTGCGTACGCGAGAACATTACCACGTTGTCCAACGAGAAGGAAGTAGTTTTGTTTCGTACAAAGGCGAGTTATTGGGATGCTTTGCATCATAAAATAGAACAGTTATTTTCCCAAGCGAGTGGTGGAATTGCAAATATTAGCACGGTGAAGACTGATTTACCAGAAGATGTTTGTCAAGGCCTGAAATTGTTGGAAGCATTATTGGCTAAAGATATTAAGATACCATCAAGTATGGTTGTTCCCACAGAATTAAGCATCGAAATTATTAATCGATTCTCATATCCAGCACTACCACCAAATCTGTACAGAATTGTTGCCGTCTGCATCAGCATTTCATCAAAATTGGTTTTGAGATATCCCGAAGATATTCTCTCACGAATGCGATCCGGTGTTTATCCAAAATTTAATAATTGGATTCAAAAGCCGTTAGACTTTGCGGAAGCGATTTCTTTCGATGGTGGTCTCATCGCGTCGTGGCTCTCAGGTATAGAGACCATCGAACATACATATCCTATTTTGCGCGCGTTTCTAGATACATTGTACAATTATCTAATTGCCAAGCATAGTAAGGAAGCCATGTACACCATTGAAATACCAGGTATGGTATTTCTGCTGCAAGCTGTGTTACCTAAGCTGGACTCCTGGTACTTTGAATCAAATGCAGAAAGAATCGACTTATGGCATAAGAGTATGTTTTGCATTCATCGAGCTCTGGATTCAACTTTACCAAAAAACGATATTCGCAACGAGTTGCAACATGTTGTGGTGTATAGCTTGCTCTACTTAGAGCCACGTCACGCGTTGCTGAAATTACTTCGGACAGGCGAGCGCACGTTGCACAATAAAATGATTACGGAGACAAATTGGATCAATGGAAAAGGATTCAAGATTATCAAGAGTGTAGAACTAGCTCTGTCGATAGTTAATCGACTGTTAATGTTTAGAAAATCTCTGAATTTAGAATTGAGCGACAGGTCGCCCCTTGAAATTGCTTTGTATTCCTCTCCAAGAGTACCTAATGGACTTCTTATAGTACCAACCATTGTTAATTATCTGTATGTTTGGTTTAGCCCTTCATTACAAAAAATGGCTGTAAGCCTATTAAAAAAATTCGCCGAAGAATTCTCCATGTCTTTACTCGTTTGCATGGGAATGGATGGGACATCTATACGAGAAACCTTTGCATTTCGATTAACTCTGCCGACATGCGCGATTGAAGTCAAAGTCGCTATCTTGGAATTGGTTGCTGTGTGTCTAGAAAAACAACCTGGCTTGACGGAAGCTCTCTTCAACATCATGCATCAAGCAGAACACAAAAGGATCTTTCCACGTCCAGCCGATGAATTTCTTACTGAAGGTTGCAGTCAATTCTTGGACTCATACTTAGAACGAATGTACAAGGAAGATGACATTGTATGCGATAAATTATACCATAGTACAATGACAGTATTGCGCGCCATGTGGTATCACAGAAATGAGATTCTTGTAAATTTTTTCCGGAAACGAGAAAAATTCTGGAGCCACCTCTTCGCGCCGCTTTTTAAAACTTTAGTGCCCGGTGCAAAGGGTTATTCTCAATTGTTAGATGTAATTACACTAGAGTTATACAAAAGCCCATTGTTAGAAAATAATTTCTCGAAAAGTTTAAAGAAGCTGTTGGACAAGTCTAAAGATCATTGGAAAAAATTAGCCATGTATGTTCTCGATGTCCCTGCAAATGGCGAAGACGAAAATAATAAAGAATCTCGTACGAAGCAAGCTAGACTTATAGCACCATTGTACGAAATTAATTTGGAATCTTGGTATCACTTTATCGTTATGCTCACTGACGATCGAACAGCGAAAAATTACCCAATTAATGTGACACAGGCGCATCTCTTAACTCAGTTGGCATTGGATTCTCTATTGGAGCGAGTGAAGGAACCTAATGATTCTAGCAGTGGCAAAATTCCGATGTTACTAGCTTCCTTATCCCTGAGATGCATCACCTCTTGGAAACAGATGTGCGTCGGTGACTCGAGGATTTTTAAAACCAGACTATCGCAACTCATGCAAGAAATAACGCAGACTTATCGCGGTTTTGGAAAAGCCCTACGACAGACAATGATCTCGTTGCTGCTTGGATGCGTGCAACTGGTCAAGAGTACTTTAGCCGAGGATTCGGCAAGTCTGGAATATCTTTTAGCGCACTCTTGCACGATTGCTATTTGTGAACTAGAGGAATTGAAGGAAGCTGCTCTTCAACTGGAACGTCGAAAGCAACAATTATCTGTTAATTTCAAGACTGATGAAAAAGATACACAAAAAAAGAAGACCGATTATCATAACGTGGAGACACTCCGTGGTATACGAGAAAGTCTACCGGCGACATTAGCTATCAGCATGGTGACGCAATTGTTACGATCATATGTCGAACGAAATGCAAGTTTTAAGCATCGTTTAAGAGCCAGTTGTGTGCAACTTCGTCAGATGATACCCGAACTGATGGTATGCGTTGGATGTACACTTCAGAAATATCCATATTTGAAATTCAGCGCTGCGGCACTGAGCTTGTTGGGCGTTATATCACGTTCACCGTACTGTCCATATCCTATCAACGACAATGACATCGCGAAACTCTGGCTCAGCTTGATTCCACCAACAGACATCTCCAACAGCATGCTCGACTCGCTGTACGATGATTCGGCGAATGGTCAATGGCGTTGCCAGGATTGGTGGCCGTTGTACACACTGGGCTTGGAATTTCTGATAGGTCTAGTCAGCAGTGAAACGCACATGATGTTTGTTAATCACGTAGTTGTTTTCTTAAATTCTCACGAACACCAATTAATGGTAGTGTCCACATTATTGAGGCATACTGCCGATCTACTGGCCGCTGATCTTATACAATCATTAGTCGCTCTTATACATGCTATAGCCACGCAAACATACGTTTGGAACACAATTCAGCCAAACGTTCGCGAAACTCTTATCAAGTGCATGTATTTGGCGTACGATAGTACGGTAAACCTGCTGCTGAGGCCGCGAATACTCAAATTCATCATTGATGGTATCAGTGTGGAGAGTGCCGAAGAACTCGAGTCCTGCGATAATCGGTTGCCTAGCGGCGAGTTGAAGTTGCTGGTGAACAAACTGATCGTCATAAACACGACCTGCGCGCTAAGTTTCGTCCACTTCTCGCCAAAATTGAATACTCTGGTGGATACGATATATACTCAGGATTACTGGTACACACCGATGGCCGAAATGAACTTTGGACCTCCGCAGATGAGCATGAGCTCCGGTCCACAGCTCACTTATGGCACGATCATCAGCTCGACACAACTATTTACCCAGGCTCTTCACTCTCGCTCCCAGCCCGTTGCTGTTTCATTACCCGCATCTTCAACGTCGCAGTCTGGACGCGAGGACAAAACGGATTCTGCAAAGAAGGAATGGGAACGTGCCGCACCAGAAAATCTCCGGCGAATGCATACTAGTAAGGATTTACGACGAATTATTCACGCAGCCTCCACCTCATCCTCCAGAACATCACCCAATATTGGCGGAGAATTATTAGGATACGTCAGTGGTCTAGATGTCACCGTGTCATTACTTAGCAGTCCTAGACTCGTGCGTCGACCCTACGATCCATTGATATGCGAAAACACCATTCTGTCGAGAGCAACTGCTTTGGTAACCGGTAGACACGTCACGAAGAGTAGCGGCAGTGGGACTGCCGGCGCTCCGGGTAACGGTAGTCCAATCATAGCAAGAAATCATAGATTTAGCGATCCGTGGTTTGAGTCTATGGATGAGAACAATACACGATTGGCACTAGAAATCAATCTTATCCTGATACTGTCACAGGCTCTGGAAGGGGTGAAAAGCCCTAGACTTGCTTTGCGAGATCGTCAGCTCATAGCACGGGAGACCGCTACCGAGCTAGGAGTCTTCTTCGATTTTCTCGAACACCGCGGTACTCCCGATATCTGGCAGGTAAAGGGTTCCCTGATAGACGCTGATACAAGAAGTTCCAGAACAATTCAAGATACGAGTGATCCGACGCAAACGAATTTACCGGCGAGACTCCAGAAAAATAGTACAATTGACAAAGCACCGGTGTGCTCACCTGACCACGAAAATTCTTCGCTGGAAGTGAACCAAACTGAAACACAAGAGAAAAGACTTGACGACAGTGTTCTAACTACTGGCGTTTTCAAAACGAATGTCAGCAGTGTGCAGTTCTTACCGTTAATGGGGAAATTACTTAAGACAGTTGTTGAATCATTGGACTCGGCACAATTTCGATAAACAGTATTTTTATTAAAAAAAAAAAACGTAGTTCTTAATATATAATTTATCTTCATTCTGGAAGTGGAAATTAGATCTGTACATTTCTAGAATGATGAATAAATGTGTGTAATGAGTACATTAAGAGCTACGTTTTTATACATTAAAAGCTACCATCTTTTTGACATTATTGTAAGTAAATAATTTGACATAATTGAGCATGTATGATATAATTGAACACTTGCGTGCGTGTTATTTTGCGAATTAAAAAAAATGTTTGCTAATGTTAATCGATAATAAACATATTAACATTCTTTCATATATTGTGTATTACAACATAAGAACTATATTATAGGAATGAAATATTAATGTAGTAAAGGGAGTAAAGGGGCCAACAGGAATCTAAAGAATATAATATTCAACGTTTCTAATTTAGCCTGTGCTTTTTTATATCAACACTATTTATAAATGATTAAACATAATATAATATGTAATTCAGTAAATTAGAAATATTTCGTATTTCTTAAATAGTTTGCTAGGAAAACGTGAAAATACAAACTATATGATTTTATACACAGCCAACTACTTAACGAGGGAAACGAATTATTAGGATTGCTATTTACGAGAAACCTTCACAGTAAAATAACGATGACCATGTTTCTATTGACTTTCATTTTAACTTTATCATTCCAACATTTATCAGATTTTGTTGTACTGATAAATTATTCCGCGAAATTTCGCGTACTATATTTTTTACAAATTTATTGCCGATCCAAAGACAAATGTGTCTTGGACAAATTGAATCATGATCAATTGTATATTAATCATACAATACAATGATTTATCCATGAAAATTTACAATCGCAGTGTATAATACTATACTATTCCATTTCTCTGTTGAATACTGGCGCTTTCCAACGAGTCTCTTTCAAAATGCATCTTTCTTTTTGTATGGAATATCTCTATATTCATGAACAGAGAGAAGAAAAATAGAGAAAGCTACAATGACCCCTTCGCTCGTTTCTGTATTTATCTTCATTTGTATTTTTAATCTTACATAGAATATGCTCTGATCTTCCACGCAAAAGCGTGTCCCTCCATTTTTTTCACTATACAACATCGCGCACTCGCGCTAAGGACGATTAATAATTATATTACGCGCAATACAGTATAAAAATATAATCCTTGATATTAACGAATATTATGCGTTACGACAATAGCGATGGTGTGAGTGCCGAGTTAAGCACACCGCGTAAGGACATCCGTCGCCTTTCAGGATAAACACCTGAAGGTCGGGTTAGATGCTAAGGGGGCAAATGAGGTAAAATGTTCTCGGGTGAGGGCGTGTCGTGAGAATCATTGCTTCTGGATGATGTTACTCGCTGATGGTAGTAGTTATTAGAAACAGCAGTGGCGGCAACGGTAGCAGTAGGAGCGGTGGAACTAGTGGTAACTGTATTTGTCGACCCGAGAGCTGTGACCATTGCTGCAGACGTAGTGGCTGTGGTGGTATTTATCGTTATCGTTGTAATGACTGAAGAGGTAGGTTGACTTCGGGATACCACACCACTCCACGCTAGAGGGTTCACACAACCCGATTCGGACGAGGGACAGTCCGGATGACGAGTCGATGGCGAACAATACGTTGGTGCAGTCAAAGCATTAGAATTGCATATTGACGAGGACATGGTAGTCGCGGCAGACGTTACCAAGGGCGGTGGTGGTGGAGGGGGTGGTGGCGGCGGTGGCGTTGGGCCGTTAACATCTGCCAATGGATCAATCACGTTTCCATCCCAAGCATCTGTTGATTTGGATTCGTCGTTGTTGGTCACGCTGGTGCTCGATCTTTGCCGCTTAGCATCGCCATACAGCAAACAATGAACGTTTGGCGAACTACTGCGATCCCGCACTCCCTCTTGCTCCTCGAGAAATCGGTCCATATAGTCCCTGCTTGCGATTTAATGGTTCTGTCATTCACGCTTGCAATAATTGTAATTAACGAAAGCAATTACATTGTAAAGTGTGTTAACTAGGTAATATTTATCGAATGTTAAGTTAGCTTTAATTTTTTTTAACAGATTACATGTGGTATATCTCAAAAGTCTTCGTGTTTTAATGCAAAATTATTCAGAAATTGTGATAGAGAAAATACTCACGTGATACCGGGGTGTAGAGCATATTTTTTCTTTTCTAATCGCGCTTTGTACGTAAATATATCATGCCGTTCCGTTTTCTTCCATAAGTAATAAAATTGTACTAACTCTCCGACCGATCTCGTTCTCACCTAAAGAACAAAATTTAGTATAAACTTTATTTTATGAGTCACAATCAACGAGTACTTGTGTACAAATAAAATTAATTGCATGGTACGATTAAAGTTATGCATTTTAACACGACTGCGAAAGAATTATTCTGTTATAGTGTTTTTATTGCACCTTACAATGTAGCGCTTTTTAAGATAGTGAAAAATCTTTTGCAGTCGTGTTAAGATGCTTAACTTTAATATATATATATATATTAGCAATGCAGTTGCATCTCTATATTTTTAATAAATTAGAACTATTCTATTCTTAATATTCACTTCACAATCTTTAATAATTTAAGATTCAATTTGTGTTACGTGTTATGTTACCTTATTTTTTTGTATAAGATGAAAATCCTTCCCATAAGTGCGCAATCCAGATTCAAAATTATGACATTCCTCTTCTGACCAAAGACTCACTGCATCCGTAGGAGGAAGTACGTTCATTCGACGTCTACGTAATGCTTCTTCGAGATTGTAGCCACACTGCAGTAGAAGATACAAAGCCTGTTCATCATCTCTAATATGTGAACCGGCTGGCAATGAACCACCCTTTACTGCTGGAAGTTGCGCACGTTCTAGAAACTCTTCCGTATCTTCCTCGGATATATGGCTGGGATCCCATAACATCTTATCCTCATTTTCGTATGGCAATGCATCGTCGTAACGACACAAGCCTTCTGGTATCGCTGCTTGGTAATCTGTACCAACCATGATTGTTTTCTTCCATTCTTCCTCGTCTGGACTGTAGTCACAATCGTCCTCTTCTTCCTCACTTTGCGGCCTTGAAACACTCCGTAACAATCTCGAACTGCCACTGCCTATTCCCGCACTGACTATCCTATCTTCCGGACCATCGATTGTGCCACTAGCGCTACCTTCTTCAATAATACTATCGGTAGCATTGGCTTCCCCTAAATTAACTATGCCATCGCACGCAACAGCATTAGCACTTCCCGTTGTAGGTGACGCTCTAGTTTTCTTTCCATTTCCGCTTCGAGTGCCCGTCATCGAGCATTCTTCGGGTTCGACATCTTCATCGTCGTCCTCATCGTCATCGATTCTACGTTTCCTGCTATCCCTGCCACCTGGTCCAATGCTGCTATTGCCTTTCGTCGTTGATCCCGACAATGATGATGCCTTATCCTTCCCCTTTACCAGCATTTCTGTGTAGAATTGTTTAAGGTCCGGTTCATTACTGGTTGCATCAGCCTCGTCGTCATCATCGTCGTCATCTGCATCGTTGTCACCCTTGTCAGAGTATCGCTCCTCAGTCTCGGGATCACCGCTTCCAGATGGTAACAGCATGTGATCGGAACTGTTTGAATTCTCCGTCGAGGGATCACCGTACCCGTACATGGCAAGTAGATCTTTCAGTGGCATATCACCTTCCTTACTCAAAGAGACAGAAATAGATCATTATTACATCGAGTTTTAGGGACTAAACATGGAATCTCACTACAAGAACGCACTTTGAGTCCAAAGTGTTGCAGAAACTTATCATAATTGTAATTATTTATGGGCTCGATTTTTTCATTTCTCAGGCTTGATCCTAGAATAGTTGGGATCAGAATTTTGTTACAAAGTGACAGATGCATATGTGCAAAGTGCCGATATTCAGATATCGCAGAGACATACCTTTTGTAAGTTGGACAACTCGTTGTGAGAATCCTCGCTACCTTCTAAGGCTTCTTCCTCGTCCAAGGTTCGTTCGTCATCAAAATCATTTACCATCATTTCTGTCGCAGAGCCCATATCATAATCTCGATCTGCCCTGTAAGGAACAATATGTGTCGTTACAAGCAACATACCGTTGCATATCCTTTAGCATGTTAATTCTAGTTAATCTCCCTCGGTACGCAAGACAAGTTACGATTCCTAGCGATACGGTTAGTCGCTACGTAAGTGGATGCGCACTTACATGATTCTACAATCCCTATTCACCGAGATGGAAACATAACACACAAACGGTATATACACACATCAATGCATAGACGCAGCACCGGAATGTATCACCACAATTGTACAACAATCACCGCTCCCCAGCAGTCTGCGCTGTGCGATCTCTCCGACACGGGGACAGGAATCGGTGAGGGTGTTCAACTTGAGTTAGTTCGACTTCAATGTCCGACGCAGGTGGAATAAAGGCATGAGACAAGGTTTACATTCGAAGCGCCGCGAAGGGATCTAACCTCAACCAGACGTGACACTCGTCACAGCGGTACTCACGACACCGGCGTCTCACAGTCTCGTCACAGCGGAAACTGACATTTCGCGAAACGTCATGGGACATTCGGCCAGCGCGTCTCGTCGATGCGTCTCGCTTGCGGACACTGTGAGGCTACACGAGTCCTTGCCTATCGTCCTCGCTCGCAGGCGACAACAAACCCCGTCTTGACTCGGACATACGAAACGTCAGAGACACGTAAGGCACAACATTTCATCGAGCGGGAAGCGTGCGACTCGCAACGTCGCCACGTACGCCACATGCGGAGATTGCGAGTTTACAGGAGAATCAACCGAAAGAGGCACACTCCATTATTTGTATTCGTCGCATTCGTTCCCACCGAGCTTCGTGTGTTCGGAAAATGGACGCGAGCGTCATTACCCCTCGAAAGTGCGTCCGGATTCTCGCTCGCTCTCACTCGCTTCCTTTCTCACTCCCACGCGAGAGGGAGACGGAGAGTCCGCGTGCGTAATTACAGGACGCAACGTGATTGGTCCGCCAATGTCACAATGACTAGATGAGGGCGTTTCAGGGAATAACCGTGAACATTGTGAATAACTAGATGAGAGCGTTTCGAGAATTTCGAAAAACTGTTCTCATTGTCGAAAGTGGTTTCGATCAAACTTTTCATTAATTTAATCCGAATGTTTATCTTATCAGTAATAGATAAGCATCTGTATTAGTCTGTTAACTAATGGAATTATTAAAAGAATTATTAATTTTGTTACTGTAGAAAAAAAATTAGATCAAGGAATTATATCGTTAGAATTAATTGCTTTAAACAATTAATTTAATTTGTGAGTAATTATCAAGACAATATTTTGTTGACATGAGTAAAATTAGTAATTTTTAAATCATGATTTAATATATGACAAAAATTAGATTAATATATCGTGCAATTAAAAATTTTGCTTTAAACAATTCTGTCAATTAAATTAATCATCGATTAAAAAAGTTAATCGGAATTTGAAATTTCAAAGTTATTCTGAGAGAGAGAGAGAGAGCGAGAGAGAGAACCTTTTCCATTTACGATATACATTTATCGATATTATTAATCAATTTGTTAACAATTTATTTACACAGATATATTAATATTTTATTTATGAGATAAACCTCGTATAAATCGACGACTATCATAACTACGATTAATTGTCATTATTATGTCCATATTACACTGTTACCGCTCGTATTACCCTTATGATAATTACATATATTTTTTTTATAGTAGTTAGTGCGTTCCAAAACTCATCCGATCTCGACTTTTACTCAGTTTCTTTTGGATTACGTTTATCCGAGACTTTCTACTCTACATGACACTTTATCTGTGACTCATAATTGCATACAAGCGACTGGTAGCAGCGTTTCGAATATTTGACAAGGCGTGTCCATTACATGAAAAATAAGACGAAACGTTCGCTTTTGGGTATGCCAGTGTAATTAGTGAGTTTGTTTACCTGAATATGTGCATGTAATTAACTAGTGTCTATAATGTTGTAGCACAAAAGTTGCAAATCTTCTATAAAATTGTAGTATGAGTCATAATACATTTGATATTAAATTTATTAATCATTATTATGTCAGCGTGTACTTTTTTTACTTGCTAGTGTGATTCTTCAAACAATTATTGAAACGCTATAAATTTTTGCAGAAAACAGCTTGAACATTTTGGCAAAATATAAAACCAGTGATATTCTGTTTATGTGATGTCTCCGTTCCAAAAAGGTTAAACCAGATACATATCGTTAATCACATTACGTATTACAAGGAATTGATTTAACGTCTCTATAAATTGTAAGTATAAATAGACCATGATTGTACCCTTCATTTTACTTGACACTTGATACATTGATTTTATTTGCAAGTAGGTCAAGATGCATCATGGAAAGAAGTCTCCTAGTATGGGAACACCATCTGTGTATTCCCATGTAACCACCACTCGCAGTAGTGCAAATCTCAGGTCGTCGAGGTCCGCTCGTAGTGTAAAGATTCCTTGGTATCAAAAGCCAATAGTGACGCATGCTTTTGCACTTGACATTCAAAGGGGTGCTATGTTCACTGCTATATTCTCATTGGTGTGTATTTAACGAAGGCAATCTTCGAGAACGCTTTGTTGTGGTTGAAGTAATATAGAATAAAAATTCTTACAGTGCCTAGCCTTTTTCACAATATGTACAGCTATTTTTGATATCTACTGTCTGTCACAAGCTGCACCTGGCTCTATACATTATGGATATTATATCATATCATATGAATTTGTTTATGTGGGCAATCAACATGGTAAACAAATATTAAAATATTTTTTAATTGAAAAAATAATTTTGTAAATAAGAACAAATTTTGAAAATTGATTGAGTCATAGAACTATATCATTGATTTTTTTTCCAGTTCGAAATGCTCTGATTGTGTTTGCATTGTTCTCCATGTTGGGTGGAATAGTTATATTTGTGACTTCTATAATATTGATCAGAGCTCTGCGAAAAGAACATGAAAAGAAAATGCTGCCATGGCTGTACACTTTTGCCATTTTCACTCTTTTCCGACTATTTGCTTTTATATTCTTCAGCATTGTAAACGACATGATTTTTGCCTACAACGTCATGATGTGTCTTCTATGGATAATATTTGTCTGCATTTCTGCATATGGTTGGCTTCTTGTATATTCCCTATATCTTGAACTACGTGATCTAACAAGATTAGAAGATTTGGCTCATCTGCGGGTACAACATATTTACTTTATTATGTTAATTACATCACAATTGTATAGATATTGTTTTATATATAAAATATATAAAACATAGATCCAAAATTATAAGTTACCTATAATTAAAAATATTTAAAATGTTCCAGATTGGTACAATGCAGTCTTTAAATGCATCAACGACACATTCTATTGCTGGTTCTCGACCTACAACGCCTCATAGCGCAGTATCGACCATGCCTGTTAATTAAATAATAATATATACATGATACATAATTTTATATACAATAGATAAAAAAGATATTTGTATCTTATGTGATCATTTTTTACAAAGAAAAAAACTTGCTCTTCTATTGCTCTTCTTTTTACAAAGAAAAGAAACTATATTTTCTCTTTAATTTTTATAATTTTTTTTTCTAATTCTACTAAAAATGTTTTACAGTATCTTTTTTTTACATATAAAATTATTAAAAAATGGTTGTACAAATATCTTTTTTGTCAACTGAATGTTTGATATATCTTTTCTCGTTCAATATATATCAAAACAAAATAATCAAACTAATTCTTCAAGGTAAACAGAGTTACACTGCCGGCTGTATATACAAATTAGTACGCACAAAGAATTTGTTAAAAGAGTTATATATAATTTTTGCAACTATATATACTGCTTTTTAACAATTTTACAATTTTAACAATGAACGAATTAATCGATATGATATATATACTATACGTGTTATACATATATATATATATATTTTTTTTTTATTTTATTTGCTACAGCATTTGCTAGTAGATATATTTGTGACTTTATTGCGATATAGTTCCGTCCATATATAAAATGAATTAGATTTAAGTATATATATATATATCGCGCAAGTATTTCTCTCATGTAACACATTCCGTCCACTTATATTATCGTACAGAGCTTTCCTACGATATACTATCGTATCTTATACTATCGTATATATAAACTTTCTTACAATGTCATCAAAATGTTATTGAAATTAATATTATATTTACACATAAAGCAAAGAGCAGCGATTAGAAATAAGGCCTTTATTTTTAATTGATATATTCAATAAAGTCTGAAATTTACAATTTTGTTCTAAAGATAAGTAAAATTATTTTTATCGTGGTATTTAAAAAATAAATATATCAATACATACAATGTGACATGACATGACATGAGATAAATACAAAATTTATCTTCAATAAGTTATCAGTTGAAATCTCGTGAGATCGAATGAATCAGAATTTGCTATCTTCATAAAGTAAAAAAACATTACCAACTTATATTTAACGTAGCATTACTAAGTACCAAATAAAATTGAAAAAAACATTAATTATGTGAAAAAATTGCACTTATATAAATATAGTTATTTATAAAATTTCTGCAATTTTGTGTGTTATTACTTTGGAATCATTTCTGCAGTAATTTATTCATCTAACTGGTAGCAGTTACATTTTTGTATTAGATACATATATTTCTTTTCAAGTATTTGAAAGTACAATATTCTCGACACTAATCTTCTGTAAAACTTCGCATAATTAATATCTGAAAAAGACAGAAGTAATATCGCAGGGGAATAATGAGTGAAAAATTTGTTTTTTGCGTTCACTGGTTATAAATTAAAGTATCCATAGTATTGTTTTAAAAAAATACCAATTGACGAATGTCAGATGGGAATAAAAATTGAAGGAATCGTTTGTGGATGGCATTAGCGGATTTTATCGTTTAAGAGGAATGCCTTCAAAAATATTTAATTCCTGGTAGCATGATCGTCCTCAGAATCCGTGTACGATTCTTCATTGACAACTCGGCGTTCCCTCAAGATGTAACCTCCTGTTACTGTGCGATCAACTAACAAGATCGCTCTACCCAGTAAAGTTAACAAAAACACTCCGATCATCGACAGGGCTTGCTGGATTATACCGAGTGCCCCGGTAGCAACATACATAGCGATAGCCAGACACATGACGAGGGCCGTGTGGTGATAATTATCGCCATTCGTTAACACCCTGAATCACTCGGTTACGAAGGAAGTTTTATTATAATTTGTAATGATCTGCTAGATTCACATACAAGTTATATCCTTGCAACCTCATTTGTTTCCTGTCATTAGAAATGTTATGAATATCGCGCTTTTTTTAACGTTGTCTGGAAAGTGATATATCATTTTCTTGTCGTGTAATGATATTTAACACTTTATTATATAATTACATATTATACGACTTGACGAATAGAAGAAGCATTAACTTAGGAACTTTAAACATAGTAAAGTCTGATAGTTAAATTTTTGTTTATAGACAGCGAACAAATCTCTACTTTCGTTCCCGTTTTCGCAATTTTCTAGAAATGTTTTACATTTGATTGTTGTTGATTTATTAAAGGGAAATAAATGCGTAACACGTTTCTCATCTTTTAAATTTAATTTTTTTGAAAAGCAAGGAGCAAAAAAATTATATTTTTGTAATACTGCTCGTTAATTGCTTCAAGTTCATTAAATATAGATATAGACATTGAAATGTGAATAGTTTATTTTTAAAATAGAGAAAAAGTTACAAACTATTAATATAATTAAAAAGTTACAAACAATTACGGTATGTTACGGTAATAAAATTAAAGATTATTTCAACATTTTTATATTGTAGCGACACAAAATCGTACAAAAGTTTTTGAAATGATATGACGTTAATAAGTTAGATGAGATATCGAAAAGTCAAAGTACAAGATTGGTGATATTACGCATTACTGATCCAATCAATAGGTTCTTGAATGAAAATATATCATACAACTTACTGTTGTTGTCGATCATGAAGATATTTATTATAACATATATGTTTCTCAACGATTTAATTAACTAATTCTGTATATGATGTGTAGCGATGAAATTAAGTGGGATATAATCATTCACTTTATAGACCTTTGTTTTCTACATGTTGCGCAACAGATAAAGCAAATTTATGCTTCACGAAGAGACAAAAAAATGTAACGAAGAAAACCGTTAAAAGCCGCTGACAAGCGGAAAAATATAATCGCGGTCGAAAATTATGTTTTGTATTATCTGTTAAAACTAATATAATGTTATTACGTAAGAACTCGTATTACGTAACATTACGAATAAGACATCACGGATAAGACACGGATGTTGCGAATGTGTCGTTGTAATTGTTTAAAACAGCTCTTGAGACACAAACAGCGTTTAAAAAACGGCAAAACAGCCGTTGTCAAGAAATGCCATTAAATGTATTTAACTTCGTTATCTGAAAATGAAATACGCGGGACGAATGACCGGCTTAAGTTAATCAAGTTTTATAAGCTTTTAACGTCCGGGGAGGGGGGTAATCAGGAAAATTTTTCTCTTTTATCTTTTTCAATGCGTGTATTTCTTTTTTCTTATGTTTTTTCTTCTTTTTAAGTGGAAATTCTATCTGCTATCTGCTATCAAACTCCATGTTGCTCCAATTATGACTCAGTTCCCTTGTAAAGGGGGTGCGGATTCGCCCCCGCGAAGAGCGTGTATGCGCCGTCCAGCTGATCACCATCGCTATCGCGCACCTAGAAATTATCGATTTCCTCAAGCTCAGCGTTCCTTGGTGGGAAATGACGTTATGAACGACTATCCATTGGTCGGCGAGCCGGTATAAACGGTGCTTACTCGCATCTCCTTTCAGTTGTGTTATTGCCCACTAACTGTACACTTGGTAAGTGGCCCGCAAGAATTTTTATTCTCTAATTATTCTTGCCGTTTTGTATTCAATCCGCCTGTAGTCAAACGGCTATTTTCATTTGCATATTTCCGTTTACATTTTATTTCCCTCATCAAATCCAAACGGTTCCTTCCTCGTTGATTTTTTTGACGATATTAAAAGTATTCGCAAATACATTCAATTCCAGTTATCAAAAATATTAAATTTATTAACATGGAAATTGTTTTTTCATTGCCATCAGATATCTCGACAAATTCGTCGTGCTGTTTCGTAATGTTTTCAAAACCGATTATAATATGCGTCTGTAGTAAAAAGTCAGATTTATATTGAGGTAACATATGATTATTGCATCTCAACGATGTGTATACGGTATGGATAAATGTCTGGCATATCCCTTATTTTATTCACGGGATTTAACCATTCGAAGAATCAATGTTCACCTGACGTCTGTATTGTAAATGACATTCCGTGTTTACTTCCAAACTCGCAAGATTGCATGTAATACAAATTGATATTTGCAATGCAGATTTGTTGCAAATGATTTTTTTGTGAATGCGACGCTCTTTGGTTGTATTATTACATATCTGTTGAAGTTTTAGTTGTATAACAAAGAACATGACGAATAGAAAATCAAACAATGATTTGACAATCAATTTTATAAACGTAACGTTATTCACTCTCTCTGTATTCTAAAAAAAATTTTTTAGCAGTTATTAAAATGCTTAATATGCTCAATATCGATTTTTTAAATATTTAATTTTGCTTGTAAAATAAAAAAAGAATTATAAGAAATTTCCAAAAAATGTGGTTATCAATGCTGTACCGGCTTTTATTGTGCTTCGATCCTTTAGTTTCTTTTTTAAACGACTACATAACAGACAGCAAATACTTGTCTCGTTACAATTAGACTGACGTTATCAACCCGTTATCAACATGTGAAAATCGAATCGTCGGGCTGGTGAGACATGCAGCCCACGATATCGCAAGTTACAAATCGCAACAAGAGTTTTCCCACGCGCCAGACGGCATCGTACAACATGCGTAAAACATATTTGCGACTCAGCGGCTTTGTGAGCAATTTAGCAAGTCACATTGGAAGCGAACGAAAAACGATGCCAATTCCGTGTTTCACGATGCACCACGTTCGCTCTACGTCGATTCCGCGAACACCCACGCTGCAGCATACGATAAATCGGAAGCAAATACTTTCGCGTGCGATTTTCATTTTGATACTTCGTCACACATGACCCGTATTGTCATCCATCGATCTCGATTCTCGCGACGGCTCGAAGCGGGGGATTCTTGAAAAATAATGCATAAGCTCGAACCTGATTCATTATGACTTAGACCGAAATAATGTGTGAAATTTTGCATTAAACGGTCGCATAAAAAAAAGAATTAAACATAATTCTGAGTCTGATATAGTTTCGAGAAAATACAGAAAAAGAAGAAATACGGTGAAAAATCTCGTTATTAAAAAAAAATTATACATATATTAATATATATAATTTTTCCTTTAATGACAAAATTTTTCGTTATATGTGATAATTATCATGTATCACATATTTAGGTAAATTCTCTATCGGAGATAACACATCGATAACACATCGATAAGATCTCGCCATATATATTCCATGCTTTTCTGTCAACGCGACAGGAACAATCAATACAAACCTTTCGTTTCGCACCGGCGTGTTCTCGCACAAGGATACCGCAAGAGTTCTGCATTTCTTAAAGGCTGATCGTGATTTCTCTGAAAGAGCAACAGCAAGATTAGCTCTTTATATAATTGAAAAAATAATAATCTGATTTGATTCGATTTATGTTTTATATCGGCGACAAATTAAAATTAAATATAGCAGTGGGCGATTTTGGAAAATATAGGGTAATTCCCAAAAAATTCTTTAAATTTTATTATATAAGTGCCGAATTATAGTTAAAAATATTAAAGTATGACAGTTCGAATAAAACTCTATCATCACTCATGATGATAAACGCGCGTGACGTTGCGGAGGCACGGCACGAATGTCGTCACGCGGTGAAAATAATTTCAAACGTGGACTTTGCACCGTGTACTTTATGAGCGACTCGGCGACGTACGTTCTTTCATGACACGAGTGTGTATTGGTATGTAAATTTCAAAATGCGTGAGCGCGAAATTGTTGGACTATGTACTGAAGTCTTTCAATTTGTTTGTTACGTAAATGGTCGTTTTAATAAACGCTTGGTCAATTAAGGTAGACTATATAACTCATTTACAAAATCGAAGAAAGAAATGGACCACTAAATGACGTCAGTTATCTCTCTCGAGTTTACATTAAAAAAATGTCGAGGCTCGAAGTTCGCATTTCCTCAATTGAGTAAACAGTAAATACTGCATATTTACGATGCATTGATTTACTGTAATTGCTCGTATAAGCTCCATAATAGATCGACCAATCACCAGTCATTGATATTCAATAAACACCGTTCTACAAAACAAAACGATCGGACAAAGTCTGCCGCTCGCGCTATATCACGTTCTTTGAACTCGAAACCCTACCATTTATTGAATCTACTTATCTATTTTCATCAACTATTTATACGATATAGATATGAGTACATACGATAGTTAACATTCCAATTACTTTTACGGTCCCTTGTTTAGCACCTTGTTCAAGCACAAGCCGACACCGAAGCGGTATAAATGACAAGACCAAGATAAAAATACAAGAAATGTATTAGTATATTTTGTTTAAGCCTCGAGATGTAATCTCGAGGTTTAAACAATCGATTATAATTGCGAATTAAAGCGAAAAGGCCGAGCCTCTCTCTATCTTTGGCAAGTCACCAAGCCGATCAAAGTCCTCTCCTCATTCACACGACGTTCTATTTCGGTACTGAACCATGGCTTAGACTCTCTCTTTCGGAGGCAGAAACGAAGATACGTCCGGCATAGCATTACGTGGTTTCTATATGATCAAGAAATCCGTCATCGACGTGATTAACGAGACACGTGCCGTGATAACGACGGAGGTATTGCCCGTTATTAATCACGATTAGCATTACGTCGATGGTCCTCGATAGCCTTTACCCAAATATAAGATTTAGTGCGTGGTTCACGATGCTAACACGTTACACATTCATGTAAGAGTGGATTTTCGACGTCGATCAATGGTCGCGAGACTGCCTCGTTCAATGGTCATTGATAAATGCGCAGTCGAGCGCTACCTTCAGTCGAGATGCGATTACGTCGCAATATATTTCTGCACTTATCAGCCGCTTTATTTAGTGAAATTGAAATGATACCCACTCTCTCGGGTACCAAAGTAACGGCTATTGGCGCTTAGCGGCGACAGTCGATCGCGCGTTCGTGTCGAATCAATTTTTTTCTCTCGTGTCAGAATACTGAACGGCGTCTTTTCGCATCGTTTGTTCACAGGAAAATAGTATGTATAAAGAAGTTCACCATCAGGAAATCAAACACGAGTGCTCACGATCGGGAGGGCTCCACGCGTACCCCGATCACTTCATGGAATCGTACCTTTAAGGGATCACCAATTCATGAATACCTAAGGGTTCCTGTCCTCTGGTAGGACTTTGTATATAGTGTACATAGGATTGTTTATCTAATAAAAAAAGAAATCCCGCTGGAAGGGAGCAAACGAGGGATTTCTGCTGTCCTGCGAAGAAAAATTAGCCGGAAGTTTATCTACATTTATCCAATCCTGCACGAGGCACCTTTAACAGTACGCATCAGCGCATAATCGAGGAGAGAGGGATTTTAGAAGAGAAAAAGAGTGACTGAGCAGCAAAAATCATGAAGCAGGGAATTTCGGATGATTTTTCACTTGGCGTTAAGTTACTTACCGCGGGCACCGCGGCCTGCATCGCCGATTTAGCCACTTTTCCCTTGGACACCGCCAAAGTCAGAATGCAGGTAAGCAAAAGAATTGTGCTCGACTCGTGTCTCTCGAAATAATCGCATGATATCTCGTTGCATTTTTTCATTCGCTGTCCTGTTGAAAAAAAAATTGAATTATCTCTTTCACGAAATCGAAATGTGATTTTTCAAGATCGCGGGAGAAGGCCAAGCTCTGCAATTGTTGGCATCGGCGGAAGGATCGGTTCTTGCAGTAAGAACAAGTCAGCCGGGACTGTTCCAGACCATCACGAACATCGTCAGATGCGAAGGCGCAAGGTACGTTGTCCATTATCCTAATAGTAATTTAAGAGATGATGGTAGGTAAAATATTTTATTTGCATTATATATATATATATTAACTTGTACATAATATTGCAATATATGTATACAGAATCTGTAAATGCAAATCTTCTTCTTTTCCAAGCGATGATTCAATGTAAAACTTAAAAAATATGTATAAAGTTGCACGTTAATAACTTCACATTCAACTATCGATCTCTCTGAAATGATAAGATGCGATACTTTTCGCAATACATGAACTATTTTTATTAACCAGTTTTCTCCTTTCGATGTGTGCCAGATCGAGCTGATTTTTTTTGCCATTTATTAACTAAATTACGTAAAATTGCAGTATGCTGAAAATAAATTAATTGAGAATGCAATTTATTAAATAAGTAACATAAAAAATATAATATGCAATATGATTATGTATTTAATTAAAATATTAAAAAGTACTTATATATATTTAAATTTCTTTTTGTGCATTCTTTGTATTATACAATATATTATAATAGATATTTACCATTTCCATAGAATGGCCTCGTTTAAGCAGTATGACGTATATCGATTAACTTAACTTATTTAACTGTGTGTTTTCCCCGTATTATCAGTAAAAAAAAGAATCGATGAGAAAATGCTCGTGACTTACCATGTTTTCACTCGATATCTGGCACATGTCCGTACAATAACTGCTTATTCTGAGTTTCTAGAAAATTTTTGCGATTTATCTTCGATTAAATATAATTTTGATTTCGTCCTTCGATCGGATGTCACGGACAAGTACTCGCTTACATAAAGCAATTTATAGCAAGCAAAATAGGTAAAAGAATGCAACTAATTTCCAAGAATTGAAATATAGAACAAAGCGTAACGAGCCTTGTCGATGGCATTTCCATCAATTCCTCTTACTAGTTTATTATTTTTACAAATTATTTATACTTTTTTTAATACTTTTATACTATTATTTATACTTTTTTTCTTATTTTTATCTTACACGAGTTGTCTTTCGTGTCTCTTTCATATTATCGCAAAATTGATAAACTATTCTGTTTCGTTTTTTTCGTGCAGGATATTTATAGATCCATCCCTATCAATTTCTGCGAAAGAAAAATTCGTGTGATACACGATTGATATGAACGGATACGTGATACGTCGCATAAACTTTTTTTTGCATGCTGTATAAAATGTCACGAAATTTTTTTCTACATCTTCCGATAGTCGTCATTCTCCGATGATGCTTATAAAATTTCGAAAGACAACCCGTTTATCCCTCTCTCCTCCGTGATACATTTCTCTTAAGTTCTCACGTAGCTTCTCTCCTTTCTTTTTCAGTTTCTCTTTTTGGTTTTACTTCATTTACTTTTTCTACATATATTATACATATTATATATATACATATATGTATATTTATATGTGTGTGTATGTGTAGCAACGACTTACTTTCCTAGTTACCGGTGCCTTCTTCCTTGTTTGAGTTTTGAATAGCAATACGACATTAAAATTCATAACCAGCTGACGATAATGCACGCTCTCTCTTGGCTGATTTCGGCTTTCGGGCCGCTTCTCTTTTCTCTCAAACGCCTGTAAATCACTTCATAAACAAATAGAATTGACTTTCACTAAATTCAATATCTAAAAATATCTATTGTACTAAAAAAAAGAACGGGGTAAAATTGCGTGGATAGCGAGAAAAGGGGAAGAGAAAAAGGGGAAAGGAAATACGCAATATTTGCGTAAATAACGAGTAATATGTGAAACATTGTGAGATAAAGAGCAAGAGAAAGAGAGAAAGAGAGCGAGAGAAATGTATAAAAAAAAGCTCTAGAAATGCACTTGTGGGTGAATTATGAGGGCGGTGAGCTTGAGCGAGGGTGGTTACAGGAGCCTGTATGGAGGTCTATCCGCGGGACTCCAGAGACAGATGTGTTTCGCCAGCATACGGTTGGGCCTCTACGACAGCGTGAAGTCACTCTACGCTGGAATCTTCGACGGTACATCTAACAAACTCCTAACTTTTTGATAATCTCCTATGATATATATGAGAGTAGCCGCGCGCATTACAATTTTATCAATTCCTTATGTGCGTGTACAACATACACATCCGTATGTCTTATAATAAAGTAAAACGCACGTTTTATCGTATTAGTATTTCATCACATTAGTAACACACGTGACATGCATACGTACTAGTGCTAGACGATATTTAGTGAATTATATATAATCGTAAAATCATAAAATATATTCCTTCTCGGATAATTAAATTTTTGCCAATTATCTTAATAACTTTTTATAACTTTGGAAAACTTAAATACTAAAAAGAACATTGAGTTAACAGTAACTGTGAATGTCTGTAACACTATATACATAGATATGCATATACTCTTGGTGGATTATCATAAGGCCACTCGCTTTATCACGGTGGAAACGCGAGTTGGTTTAGGATCGACTTGAAACGTGCATTCTTTATCGTTCTTGTCTTCGTCGTTTTCGATGCTGAGAGAGAAGAAAAGGGAGATTGAAAGAAAGATAAGTTAACGGTCAGAAAACAAAAATGGGCGAGATTGAATATACAGCAAAGGAGGGAAACTCGAACGTTTCTTGTAATTTTTACTCATTGCATTGATCGTAAAACTATTACATATTTATGCATTTTACTTTACTTATATTTGCAGAGAAGTTTTGATTCGTTTTATTTAAAACTTTTGCAAAATGGCATTTAAACTGTTATTTTTTTGCAAACCTTTTTTGTTACAAGTATGTTTTACTACAAATATTTGAATTTAACGATCTTATCCTTTTTTGATGAATTGTCGAGACTTTTCTTAAATTTTATTCATATTTACAGTCTTATGATTCAATTGCTATTCTTTTCGGTATGCTCACATTTGTAGATTTTACAATTACTTTCAAAAGTTCTCAGAAATGTGTGTGCAAAAATAATTTACTTGAATTCTATGAATTGTTTACAATTTGTTTGTATGCATAATTATACATCAAACATTTTTCTTTCTAATTTTAAATGGTGACCAGTTTTGGCGATTCATTTGTACATACTATTGATGATTCTAAATGTTATATAATTCATGTTAATCTAAAACAATATGCCGTTTTTAATTTAAATCTGTTTTTTGCTGGGCATACGCAGACAAACATTAATAACACCGTAAAATCGGAAAATAAGACAGAATAAATTTATATACGCAAACTTATAACACTTGAACTTTAAATAAAATATTACATAGCTTTTTCTATTTTTACACAAAATTTATAATTTAAGCTTATTATTTTGACTTAATCTCGACGAGACGATTCTTATTTATGAGCTCGCGATATCATCCGTTTCGATAATCGGTTTATTATTCGTGATTAACATCAAACTCTCTAAGAAGGTTACGAATGCTAAAGACATCTCATTATTGATCGTGATTGAAGAACATTAAATAAAGCAATAAAAAGTGATCGACGCGCACAATTCGCGTCTATCTAATCGTCTTAATTTTTAAACTATCCTCCACAGCAGTCGTAACTTTTCATCGTGCGCTTTTATTTCAATAGGTAACAATAAGAGCGGTACATCGATGAACATCGGCATACGTGTCGCCGCAGGAATCACGACGGGCGCTTTAGCAGTGATGATTGCTCAGCCGACAGACGTCGTCAAGATCCGCATGCAGGCTGGAAATATTGGACGATCATCGGTGAGGTATAGCTCCACTATGCAGGCATACAAGAGTATTGCCAGTCAGGAAGGCGCGAGAGGTCTTTGGAAGGGTAAGTTTACCCATAGAATATTACTCAATTCTAAAAACTTTTTTCTTTATAAATTTTTTTTAAATAATTGCACAAATACTAGATAAGACAAAATAATAATCATTTTTTAATATTGTGAAAAATAATCCGAGTCCTATTTCGTAGGGACCATGCCGAACGTCTCGCGAAACGTTATCGTAAACGTGGCAGAGATAGTCTGTTACGATATCATCAAGGATCTTATCCTGGATAGCGGTTATCTTCGCGACGGGATACCGTGTCACTTGACCGCCGCGACGACCGCAGGACTCTGCACCACCTTGGCGGCAAGTCCCGTGGACGTCGTGAAAACGCGTTACATGAACAGCGCCGCTGGCGAGTACAAGGGTGCGATAGACTGCGCCGTTAAGACCTTCATCCAGGAAGGACCAACCGCGTTCTACAAGGGCTTCGTGCCGAGTTTCTCGCGTCTGGTATCCTGGAACATCGTACTGTGGGTCACCTATGAGCAGATGAAGTTACAGATGAAGAAGCTACACGAGTAAGATCCTCGATTAGCGAGTCCGATTATTCTGCAGAACCGATTCGAAAATCGGTATAATCGATTATAATCTCTTACGTTATCTTATCGAAATTCACACTTCCGTAGAAGATTAGTGTTCGCTTAGATAAACCGTGTGTAACGTAGATTGGAAGCTTGATATTGCGCCGTAAAGATGCGATTTCAACCGTTAAAATCAATATCTTAGTATTACTGCTTCTTTTTCGTTCGCTTTTCTAAATGCAAGTATGCGCATATTAGTGTTCATCGTCGAATATTATACGATAAATTAATCATTGATCGACAAAAATTTTTACACCGTTGGAAATAATAATTAATATGGTAGGGACAGAGCTACAATCTTACTCGGTTTACTCTTGTTTTTATTTAAATATGCATACACCAATAAAAACAATGAGGATTATTTGAAAATTTATATGAAACAAATTCGGATTTTGCATCAATTTTATATATTTGTAATAAGGCTTTAGGATATTTTTCTCGGTAAGGAGTGGATTATACGATGATTATAGGTTATTAACAAACAGACAATAACGCTATCGAAATTTATTCCAATGTCTTTGCTTAAATCTAAATGAAATCTCATTAAAAAAAACTGTGATCACAAATAATGAATCTTATTTTTTTGGTCTAACTGATTTGTGAACATAGCGCACAATTTTATGTATAACATAATCTCAATTTAGTCAATTAATATTATACAGGGCACAATATTTATATCGTAATTTAATAGAATTTTTTTAAACTACATTGTTATTAGTAATTTAATCTGCGAGGAGCAGCGTTGAAAATCCTTTGTTATAGAAAATAAATGAACAATATATTAAAAAAATTATATTTTGTAGACATATTTGTTATTTATAATGAAATATAACTATTGCCAATTTTTATAAGATGATGCAATTTAAGGTCATCGGCACGACGTATGCGTATCGTCAAATTTCAATAACAACTATTTGATTTTAAAATGATACATACGTTATACAATATATTATAATTATTATACGTACGTATACTGACGTATACTAATTGGATTAATAATCGTTTAATTGGATACAAGGTGTTTTTAAGAATTTAATTTTTTTATCAAAAATTTGTCTCGAATAATAAAGGAACGCTGTTGTCAAAAGTGATACAATATCATTATGAAGTCTGCAATATAAAGATATATAAAATGCCGAATGTACTTCTTTGCTTTCAAAATTTGAATGCTGATATTAACACATATTATACGTTGCGATATTTCGTATTTATATTTAATTATTAAAAAATTGCTCTAATAACATAGATAACCATTTATGGGCAATATGAATGACAGATATTCCGACATTTCAATACATTTACGAATTGCATACATTATTATAAATTCTTTCATTGATTATCATCCGGATTATTATATGGCATATATCATGCGTGTGCTGTTCTGAAAATGCCTATATTAAACATGCAACGTAACAATATCTGAAATTACAAAACTTACAATTAGTGTTATTGATATGTATGTAAAGATTTTATCGAAAACTAGGAAAATCCAAATGGAACACAAATAATCACTTCAAGAAGTTTTAGGACGATGTCTCGTAAACTTGTAATGAATCACTCATAACTCATTAACAATATGTTATATGTACTAAATATAAAAGGTATCCTCTTTTGAGAATGACGCAGCTCCCTTTTTTTATATTATCTGAATCTGTTTTATTTTAGAAATAATTCAAATTTCCCAAGAATGTGAAGCTTTCTAGATATCATTGTTTTATCACTGTTTAGATGATATATTTTCAACTTTCAAGAATTTTATTTTAATTTAAATGATTATACGCAGCCATACTATTTGAGTATAATCATTTCGAATCAGCTCGAAATAAAAGTTACAAAGCAAACGCATATTAAATCTACAGCGAATATAATCTCTTTTATATGAAACTTAATTTGCGAAATATTGATTTCCGAGATATGTACAAATAGACTTTATGTAAGTGTATATAGTATTTTTCTAGAGAATATTGTTTGTTACCAGTGTTAAATAAATATTGTTTGAAATACCTCTTGTTACGAAGTATTACTTTGTACTATATTTTATACTATTTTATTCACAGAGAGGACGGAGAAATAATTTTTCTATTAAAATTTAAATTTGGAAGTGCAGAAGAATTATTAAATATTCATGGTAATTTTTGTTAAAGTAACTGCTCTGATACTTGACTAAGGCGTCAGTCCCCTAAGTCGGAATCATTGGATTCAGTACTGGAAGATACATCTTTGTCCATGCATCCTGATTCCACATGTTTCCCCACGAGAATTCTAAAAAGAATAATAGGCACAGTTAACAATAAAACATATTGAATGATAAGCTAAATAAGCAAACTGTTGATTAACTTAAAGAATAATGGATGTATCAAATTAATTGACAGCTTTTTTTCACTTAATACTAGCTATTATCATTAGTTTACAGAAACATGTTGGTTTGATCGATAACGGGGAAAAGAGCAACATGCATTGATAATATAAAACAATTTAACGAAAGCGTTAAATTAGCAACACGAACACACACAAATCTTGCCTTATAGTACAATTGTTTAATTATCGTTTGCTAAGAAAGTGCCGTGGTATGATGTATAGCGTGTTTATCTTGAATACATTTCAATATCTTCCGGGACATTCGTAAGACACACATTCTCGGACAACAGGCTTGCTCTGTCGATCTATGTTAAATAACACATTAATCTATAGAATATTTTATTCCGGCTTATTAAAACTTGCAAAACTATTTTAAATAAAAATCTTAGAAAATAATCTTAAAAAATATAATTCACGCCGATTAAATATATCTTTGGAGGCACATTTTCTTCTTGATACTTTTAAAAGTTCTTTTTCAATAGATATTCTGTTTCAATCAATTATATCTCAACAAATTTAAGTCGATTTATATTCTCTTATGAATTAATAACAATATATTTACACATACTTTCCAATGGCCCAATCGTCACCGCCGTCCTTCATCATAGATAAAGCTTGGCAGAAATCTCGCCCAACAGCTTTGAGATGCTCCGTATCGAGATGTAATCCCGCCAATACGCCTTGATCGCATCCACAAAAACTGCTTTCCATCGTGTAACTTCTGTTTGAATAAAACGTTAAGCTTTAAGCAAGGTAACGACATTTTTTAAATTGTAGCGATGCAATATGATATTGATTAAATATAAATACAAAAGGAAATGTTTCACCAAGTTAATTTTAATACTAAAATAGTATATGATTTAAGTTGCAACAAAACAGATCTTTTTTGTGAGGCGTAACCTCGACCTTGCTACACAAAACTCTTATTGCGAGTCAGATCTCAATCTACCCAGGATATAACCCCCTCGTTGTGAGGCGTAACCTCGACCTTGCTACACAAAACTCTTATTGCGAGTCAGATCTCAATCTACCCAGGATATACTGTCGTTTACCTCGGGACACCCAACTGCCGCCATACAGCGACTCTGGCGGTGGATTCCTTGTTCCTCTCGACCTTGAAGGAGCAGAGCTGCAAAGCGAAAGCTGGCGAGGTCCTCTGCATAAGATGCGGTAACATCTGATACAGAAAGAAAGTCGTAAGATTATGAGATCGCACTCAGGGACTTTGATGAGAATCAAGTTTCCGAGAGAGGAAAAAACACTTTCTTAGAGTACTTTCTCGGTAACGCTCTGACTAATGACATTAACGTGCCGAGGCGACGCGAAATGAATAGCCGGCTGTCGACGAGTAATTGCTCGTGCAAATCGAAAGTTCGCGTTGAAAGGATATGGCTGCTGAAAATGATAAATGTTCGCCGAGCCGGTCCAATGGCAGATAAACGTAGGATAAATGATGCCGCGATCTAAAGATCTAAAAATATTGCCTAGCGTCGATTCCCTTACCAAATACTGCACCGGCTGGTCCGGTTTCGCCCTGTCCGCGGCGCTCCAGGAACCCGACCTTGAACAACCGAACAGAAACACGTTCTTCCTCCGCGAATGGCCGTGGTAGTCGACGAAAACGTGGGGCGGTCTCTGCAGCACCCTGGCGCAATACTCCATCAGGCCCTTTGTGTGATAGATCACCGGGTGATACATTCGATTGGGATTACTCCATCGTCGGTTCAGATCCTCGTTCGTCAGACCGTATCGATTGCTGCCGACAACGAAAGCACGTCATACAGACAAACACGAAAGAACAGACGACAACGAAAGAGGAATCGGCTCTTGCATAAAAGAAACCGGACACCGGTTCTAGCACCGGGCACTTTGCAGAATGTCGTTATCACATCGTAATCTTTAAAACGCTGAAATTGTTGAAAATGGCTATTGCCGTACGCAATCGTAAATGTTTCACGTCGTCAACTAGCTCTCACGAGCTGGAAATTCCGAGCTAGCTCTTCCCGATGTGATATATATATATATATGTGTGACATATTCCTACTCGGTTTTACGACTTTATTCCGTTTCAATATTACGTGGATGGAGAGCGTATATGGGTTCGGAACGACTCCATAATGAGGTAATTTTAACGTCTTCGAGTGTTTGCGTTGCGCGAGAATATATCAGAAATATTTATGCCTCTCCGTCTCTCTCTCTCCGAGAGAGGTAATCTGCGAGCATTATTTATTAACCAATTTCCTAAGACGCTCGCTCGAAGACTCGCGACATAAAATACACTCGGTAATTTCTAACGTTCGCCAGAAGAATTTTCTTCAGATATGTCTACGTGTGTATCCACGTGTACGTGTACGTGCACGTTGTGATGGATTACATAATGGCGCACCTGATTCGTCTCGATATATTCTTTCAGATTAGCAAAAGCGGAGGGGATACCGCGACAGATGATTTTCATTTAAGGATTCAGTCGCGGTTAGAAGGACATTTCCGGCGGCCGGAAACCGAGTCGGAGGAAGTGATGCCTTCGTGTCGCGCATAGCTAATAGCAGGGCACGGCAGGTGACAACCGATGAAGACTGCCGTTTGAAGTACGGCTGACATCACTCGGGATACCGCGCTAATAATATCTCGAGCTATGTCAAATAATGTTATTTAATATTAATTGTTTTATTTCAACCTGCGCCTGCGAGGTGAAGTAACGTCATAACGCGAATACATGTGATACACGCGTTTCGCTAAAGTTCCGCGAAAGGAGGGATCGATTGAGAAATTTTCCAACTATCTTTAGTCTCCGTTAATAGGGACGCTAGATTTGTTTATTTATATCCAACGCAATTTTTGAATACGAGAACACATGGAGAGTGACGACGCCGTCCGCGACATACGCTGACAGTGTACACTTGATTGTGTCCCGCCGAGAGAGAGGACGTTCACCGGCACGTCACGTTCGCAGAAACCAACAGCGAAAGAGGACAGTCATCCGAGATAATAGATCTCATCATGCGCATGCAACGCCAAAAAAGCGGTCGTGCTGCGTGCGTTTCAGAACGCTCACCGAAACGAAATCGCGCGGAGAAGCACAACGCTTCATCAGATAATGCCATTAAGAACATTCAACATCTGACGAGCGAGAGCATCTATGAACGGGTCCCCCGTTCCGTCTGAAGGCTCGAGAGATAAGATTTGAACGCTGGAAGCTCGCCTTTCCCAAATTTAAACTCGGGAAATCTGATATCAGAATAAAATTAAAATAATATTATGAGAAATAAGTTATCATCGCAGCTCTGAATTCGTTATGGATGATAATAAATTTATACTTCTATAATATAATTTCTTAGTAATCGCTTAGCAATTTCTGCGAACGCCTAAAATTTCTTTCAAATTCCTAGAGATAATGCGAATCCAATGTTGAAAGAACTCATGGCGGTGAGTCACATGTTTGAAAATGATGATTGAATGACTGTACAATGAGAGTGTCGCTGTTTTATTAACCGTTCGATGTAATGGACACCATCAGTCTTTTCGTGTCGGCTGCCAATGTCAATGACTTCGAGAAGGAAGCCTTGACTGCGAACTTCTCTCACCTCTGTGGAGAAGAGATCCTGTACAAATTACACGTAACACCGACCACTCGTCTCGGATCTGCTCCGTGTCAAACGTTCAAAGGATACCGCTCATACGTTACGTGAGTTACCGAGTTTTAAAACTGATTAAATACTTGAATCTTCATGTTGACACTGACAGCCATCAGATGTCTGTCCTACTCGACTAAAAATTTATATTTTATACGCTTTAATTGATTATATACGCAAGTTATTTACTTATGAATGCCAATCTCGAGATTCTCTGAAATATGATAACTATTAGACTTGTACTAATTTTGCCTTTCCGCCCATTTAAGTTCCACTTGTTACAGTCTCTGCGTAAACGAGGCGTAAATCTAGTCGTAGAAAAATAGCGCGGCAAGAACGGCCAAGAACGAAAAAAGAAGCTGTAAAATATTGGATCGCAAGGGTTCTCGGAATATCCGACGGCGCAAAATCGAAGAAGAGACGAACGGAAACAAGGACTCGCAATCCGTTCTTGCGATCGTAAAGCGAAATCTTCTCCTTGGAAACTTCTGCTTTCCTAGGGCTCTTCTTCTACGTATCGCGTATTTCTTCCGTGAACTTTACTACCATCATGTCCGTTCGCATCTATCTCCATTTTCTCTTCTGTGGCTCTTTCTGCAGCATTTTCTCCAAGATTATCCCGGAGTTTAATCGTGCAACCGTCAGCGGACATTTTTCTCCTCTCGGCTTCGTTTCCACATCTCTAAATCTCGCGCTCTCACGAGCGATCTTATCGTTTCATAACGCCAGCAATAGCTCGTTACGGACGCAAAAGTGCACAACACCCTGGTGCGTTGTAGACGTCATAAACATCTTTATATTAAGAAAGTGCTAAAGAAAGAGCGCGTTACGTCTGAATGTTGAAAATTATTTAAATTATATCGTACAAAAATAGAGCCATTAAAGTGTCTAAAAAAATTAATTCGAAAAGGTAGAAACAGACGACGAAAACAACATTTTCAACGAAGAAGTCTCTAACGATTCCCTTCAACCGGTCATTCTCCGACTACACTTAATCAACGCAACATCGCGAGCGTTAATTAAAAAGGATGGCATCATGTTTGCCCGTTTACGATACTAAATATAGCGCAAATACGTCGGCCGTAAAGAGATTCGACATCGTCGTTTCTAGCGTTCCAGCTTATTCGGAGACACGCGAAGCATCTAACCGAGGGTCGTGAACATTCTGGACGCGCAAACACGCGCCCCGGGTGCAATCGTGGCTATTGCGCCCGATGGGAGGAAACCGAATGACGATTCTCTCGCAATCGTCGTGTAAGGATTAACTGCACATTAGAATATTCGTGACCGGTCTCGATTTGCATTCCTCTTCCGATCCAAGGTCTCCGGCGGGAGCCGATCCTTTTTCTACCGGCGGCAAAGGGCGAGCAAATCCATTCGTTTCTTCTATGCCCCTCTCTCTCTCTCTCTCGTACTCTCGTCGACCGTTTCTTCGAAGACGCTCGTCTCCAGCTAAAACGCACTCCGACGTTCCTCTCGCGAGGAACAAAACGCGAGTTGCTTCCTCGCGAGTTTTTGCGAGTGCGAGTGAAATTGGAAGTGTCGAGAGTGTTTTCCAAAGCTTAGCATGCTGATAAGAAGCGGTATTATAAATATACACGGGAGATATCCAACGCAAACGACTGAGATTTTCATGGTGCAACCTCCATAAATTACTCTAGAAATGGATCGAATGCCAGATAGCATAGTCGTTTTAATAAAGATTCACGAGTCAAATGATTGGACGATATCGACCACTTTTATTGGCCTTCCTTATTTGCCCAGTCTCTGTAGTTTGATGAGACGCGATGTTACGCGAGACTGAAGCGACCGCACTTGTCCGAGACGATGCGAAATTTCTTCGACTTACGAGATCTCCTCTCTTTTTGCTTTTTGATTAATTTTCTTAGAGCAGCTGAGTGTTACGACACAATTTCCGCTCGCACTGTTATCGAAACGACCACTGATAAAACTACTAGGATAAAACTGGCCTAGTAGGATAAGTAGGAAAAGAGTTGCCGTTGGTAAAATTACACCACTCTTACCGGTTCTTCCTACGCGGCCCCTGCGAGCTACGTAAGTTCAACCAATTTTAACGATACGAGACGCAAAGTAAGACGAAATAAAAATTTCAAAAGTACTGCACCATAATGTGATATATGCTGAAAACAAAATTACATTTCATCCCGCGCAATTGTCTGAATACATAGGAATAAATCTCATATTAAGCTCATCGAGCCTTACCAGGACACTTTGTTGCGTATGTCGCGTCGCTTACATCCATCCAATCTGCATATGTAAGGATAATGGCGCGCGTTGCCGCGTGTAAATTATTTTTACATACGTGGGCATGAGAGCGCGTGAATACCTCGTGAATATGTACTCTTGTAGAAGAGCGTTTTTCTTTCCAAGAAAAACGCCACTGCTATGCCCGTACGTAACGAGCTACCCGATCGTGTTAAAACCTCCGGGAGGGCGAGTCTTTTCGCTTCGACCCCGTAATCGCAAGCGAGGTTCACGGTTTCAGGTTCTAGGTCGTCTTCTCTCAAACCTCAATCACCGCAACGAGTGTAAGAGCGAGTGATGTGACCGTGGCAATGCGGGATCATCAATTCCTAATAATTCACGATCACGCGTTATTCACGACAGGTCATTCGGATGTTCCGTTGTTAATTGCGACACGATGTCCATCTCGCATTGAGGATAAAAAGAAAGAAAGGAAAAGGAAGACCAGCGCATCGATAGCTTGAATCGCGCCCGCAACATTACGTATTCCACGCATGCTTCCACCGCGTCACATTCCGTGCAGCTGCTATGATTTCATTATATCCCACGAGAAACGAACTGTCTAAATATATCCAACGAGACAGCGTCTACATAATAAGATACGCGGGTACGTAATCGATGAGCCGTGCTCCGGAGAAACGATCGGTAGTCGAAGGCGATGTTCTCAACTTGAAGCCCTCGTACCGCCCACCACTCGTCTTCTACATCGTAATGATTGATTATTCGGGCAATGTAGTTATGCAAGGAAAAACGAGACACGAAAAGGCTGTTTCACAGTTGCGATCTCCTGTCATGCGCGCTTTAATTAGATCTTAGAATTAATTAAAATAAAGTAGAATAAAGATCCTCAAAACTTTCTAACAACTGTATGAGATGCCATTTTATTGTTATTATCGTAGTATATATTATTTACATCTTAACATTTAATTTTTAATAAAATTCTTGGATTTTTTAGAAGAGAAAAAGTGTCTATTTTGTAAGATTTTGAAACAAATGAATTGTTAACGGTGATGTTTACTAACTTTGTCAAGCAAAAAGAAGTTGATATTATAATAAAAATGTTTTTGTAGTGAGAAATAACAAATTCTCAAACGTTAAAATCTTCATTCTCGACAGAGTAGTAGATAACATCGATATTATATAAATCTTCCATGTGATTTTATTCGATAAAGGAGCTATGTCGCATTGCAAAAAGACTGAAGTACAAATGAGAATCACTGTTTTAAGACTCTCCAAAGAAAAGAGCAAATCCATAAGCTGTTCTGGTACTAACTGAATTATGGCTCCCAAAGAGTGAACTATAAAAAAGTGTGCAAGGTCGTGCGGCCCTTTGGTACTATGAAGTCGCTCGACCACTTCTGCACACACTTATAATATTGGAGATTCTTTCGGGATAGAGCCGAATTCTATAAATAGTTACACTTTTTGGTCCAATCTGGCTGTCGAGGCGATTCCTTCCCTTTCTCGTCTTCCTTGACGTTACTTTACTATTCAAAAGAATCGAACACAGAAAGATGTGTATCTATTTACGAAAAACACTTATAAAATTATCACAAATTAGTACATATAATATATAAATTATATGTAAAATACGATGAAATTATTGACCGATTTATTCTTCGAATTTATATGACAGATATTGTTTCGAAAGTTGTCGCTGTCATCGGTTTATTGTCTGTTTGTTTAGAATTCATTTTTTATCGCGGAAATAATTTTCACACATTTGAAATATATATGTATACAAATCTCTCAATCAATCGCGAAATGCTGCATGAGGACCACTGTCCTAGAGGTATCAAAATGGAGGAACGAACGCTGTTCGTCGAAGCCTTCGGGGCAGTATGGCTCCTGCGATCGTCTTGGTCCGAGGCTGTTCGCGAGCTAAAACCGAGAGTTCCGTACACATAGAAAAAAGGAGAGGAAGCAAGACGCGCACGGAGCAGTGGTGAAGGGAGCACCGGTAAGAACAACGGGGGGAGAAGGGGGTTTGGGAAAAAGAGACGAGAAGAGATGCGAGCGAGGGAAGGAAAGAAGAGGGCCTTACATAGCGATTGCTGGCAGGGCCTGAAATAGACCTCGGCAAGAATCCCCCTGTGGCATCCTCCCTCTCGACTCTCCTGTTCCAGCCGCCTTCCTCTCATCTTTCTCTTCGTCGCGCGGCCGACGATGGTCGCCGCTGACCGCCGTTGGCCGTCGCTGGCCGCGGCGTATCCCCGTCATTGTTTTTGTTTTAGCAAAAAAAGACCAAGTCCCTTGGCGCGGCTGTGAGAAGTTGTTTCTAGCGTCTCCCTCGCATGGAGCGGATCAAGCGAAAGGGCGAAGGGGGGAAGAAGAAGGGAAAGAAGACGAAGAAGGAGAAGAAGACGACAAAGAAGAAAATGAAGTAAGAGAGAAAAGTAATGGTAAGGAAGAACGGAAGGACGAGGAGACAACGACGACGAAGGCGATGGTGGTGGTGTTGGTGGTGGTGGTGGTACCGCTGGAGAATCGCTTGTTTATCCAGTACACCGAGCTTCTGCTTTCGTCTCACCCACCACCACATAGAGAAGAGAACCCCATAAGCATCGTCGGACCTAAGTGCACTCGAGCGAACGCAATGCATTCCCACGGGAATACTACGATGGGAATCCAACCTGTTAAACTGACCTACACCAAGGTATCGGCGGAACGTGACTTGCGCCGCGAGCTGCAAACCCGGGCATTCACGGTGTGCTTGATATGTACAGAAATCTGAAGAAGCTCCCCGCAGCGATATTCTATTTCTCTTAGGCGAGTCTGCAAGTGCTAAAACTGATTAATTTTATCGTGATGCTTCATCTTGGTATTAAAGGAAGACGTATCACGGTAATATACGAGTACGAAAGCGATGAATCTTCCTCGCTCGACAGGAGAAGATGTCTCTCATAAAAATACTCTCCGTTGATAAGAACCACATTGCGTCCTATATCAGACGCATTTAATGAAGTAGCCACGATGCGGCAATCGCGAGATACTTCTCCGACCGCGCGCCACTTCGATGGCCGATTCATTTGCATTCTTGAATCGTGGTTCACGAAGGAAACCGTCACGGCGCTACCCTGTCATTAAGCTCGTGGCACGACATCCTCCTCCCATGCAAGAGTTGCAACAAGCGGAGCGAAAAGAGAAAGAGAAAGAAAGAGACAGAGACATAAACAGAAAGACGGTTTCCGTTGTGCGGTAGGTCTTGGATGTCACGCGAGGTCCTTTTTGCTCACGATTGCCTGTACAGCATGCCAGGTACCAGAAATAATACATCGCGTATCCTGATCATTGATCCGACGATTCCGCTACCAGATAGGATCTTTTCGATAGAGATAATACCGTATATGAACGGCAGCAAGAAGGATACGAGGAGATGGATGAGAGACGCGCTGTGTTTTCTAGGTCGTGTCAGTTTCTGACATTGCGATCGAACAACGTGCGAGCCGATATTCGCTCGATATCTCGAAAGCAGATGCATCGATCTCCCGGATCAGACAGGAACACATGGTCAGAAATGAAGCCTACCTTGAAAGCGAGCCTTTTTGCGACCCGCATCATTGATACCTGCAACGATACATTCGATATCGGCATTACAGCTTTATTAGTTTAATATACTGCTGACTCTATTAATAATTCACTCTTGAGAAAGATATTTGTCTGTGGTAAATTATAGCGGAACAAATAAAAAGCACACATTTAAATCATCTTATTAAATATTTAAGAGTTTCTCGCACAAAAATCCCTCGAAAATGAAGATTTGCACCATGAATGAATGACATCGAGAAAATATGTATGTCAAATAAATGAGTCGAAACGAAACACAGGAAATGTATAAATATGCAACACTTTTCCATACCAAATAAAACGACGTCAAGATAAATTTCAGATTTCCAATAACAAAAATCATGAGAGGTTTCTTCATAGAGAACTTGTCGTTGACGGGACACATTACGGGGTGATTCTTAAATACGTTCCAAAAATTAAAGAAATAATTCTTCAGATAATTTTAAGGGTTCGGCGATAATAATAAAATGGAACTTACTGAGAAAAATATCTGACGCGGCAGTCTCGATAAAATGTATCTCGCATTAAGATATTGTGTAGAATAAGTAAGCTCGAGGCGAACAGCTTGCGAAAAATACGCTTCTCACTAGTCGATCGACGAAACGCAAATGAAACGTGTGACACACGAGGAATATGATAACTCGTTAATACGCCTCGTCCACGGGGAACGGGGTAATACGTTCCGCGATACGATCATATCATTAATCACACCAAAGTTTAATTGAGATGCACCCGGTAGTTCTCGCACGCGCCGCACAGCGATATCTGCGATGCGGCGTGCATGCGTGCGTGCATGAGTGCGTGCGTGCCTGTATGTGACTTTCACGAGTCGGTGAGCTAGAATTCCATCGGGGTCTTTCAATGACGATGCGCTTCGAGAAAAGTCGAGCGGGGGGAAGGAGCACCGCAAGAACAAGAAGACGGCGCCAAAGGACACGAAGAAGCGATCGGATGAAATTCTCGGTGCTCGCATCCATCGTCGTTTTCTTCACGGCGATGAAGTGATGCGTGATCCCTTAGATCTTCTGTCGAAGTTTACACGTATTATTATAGATAAACCGATATTTTGAATGAGGAGTACTTGGCTGAGAATTCGTAGGCATTAATAATCGAGTCCAGCACTCGGTTCATTTATTCGTGCAAAACGCCAGTCTAGAGATATTCCAGGTACCAATGTTCACGAGCCGGTCTTCCACAGAGATCGAAGGTATAATTTACAGATTTCCTCCTCGAAGGCAGGCGATTTGTTGCAATTAGCGTTGGATTTGTGCGTGTCGTTTCGCTGACGAATGAAGTAAGACAGATTTTTAGGGATAGATGATATCGGAGCGTATACGAGAGGATACCTCCGAGGAGGCGTTCAGAAATGAAGTCTGCCTTGAAACAGGCGTCTTTTTGCTGCTCGCCGTCGATACAAATCCACGGAGAACCGTGAAGACTGCGGCAAAGTAAAATTCCGAACCGCGAGCGAAAGAAGCGATGGCGTTACGACGAAAGAAGATTTACAGTGTCGGGAACAAAGTAAGCGGCCGCGCGCGCGCAAGCAAGCAAGCAAGCGCGAGCGCACAGATATTATTAATGGGATTAACGTAAACGCTACGTTGATCGATACGGGGATAACGACGTTCTTGCTATTACTCGCTCCTCCATTATTTCATGTCCGTGCGATATACCGCTTACAAATGGATTATACCTCTTCACCGAGCAAACATTATTCATATGACGCTTTGCTAGTTAATATAATTAACCCGATGTAATCACACGTTGTGCGCTAATTTACAATCGCGCCAGCAACAGAGTTTAGCGCACGCTTGAGACAAGTGGCTGCTTACCTTCCACAATTGGAGCAGCCGTGGTTTTTGTTGCAAAAATAATTGTTTACTTTAGGACCGATGATCGATCGAAGTTGATTAACTTATTATTCGACATGAAGGCGTACGTTGTTCAGTACATTCGCGTAACGAGAATAAAAATTATTTGCGGGATGTACACATTATTGAAGCTATCTGAATTTCTATTTTATATATATAATTGTTAAAAGTCACGTGTCAAGGGTCTAAGAATACTTTTCCGTCGAGAAAGATTTCTGCTGTTTAACGTTCACGGTTACCTCTCTCGAATATTTTACGGCCGCGAGAAGAAAGGCATCTCCTCGGACTTTAACATACATCCTCGATTTTGCATCACGTTTGCAGTTAAGGGTGAAGGAAGGAGAGAGCGATTCGTACCAAATCAAGTATGACGTCATCGACCTAGGCGGGGGATACCTCAGTGTGAATACCTATTGTATCTCCTCCCTTCGATCTTGTCACTCGCGGGTTTTTTACGACACGACTCGATTACTTTTCGATTCGTGTCATCGTCATCATTGTCATCCGTCGTCGTCGCCGTTCCCTTTACACGTTTAGCTCCTGCTCTCTGCTCTAGCTTAGCCAGTGAATCATCTTCAACGACCCCCTCCTCTGGGAGCCGGGCAGAAGACTCTTAAGGGGGCTCACGGCGCGACGCGAGGCCAGTCCGAGAACGCGACCCTAACATTAACATCCGGTGTATTCCGAGAGAGACAGAAGACGAGAGTCGGAAACGGAAACGATTGACTGCTTGATCGCCGCACTGCCAACACAATAATCGGCACGCTAACATGAAGATCATCCTGTTGCTCTTCGTCGTCGCGGCCTTCGCCTCAGGTTAGTACCCTTTTACACCACGACACAATGCCGGCTCATTCGTGCTCGTTTTGAGTGACACTCGCGGTGACGTCTTCTCTCATTATTATGAAATGATTATTCTCTTGACTTCATCATGAGCATATTGGATACACTCTTCCGCTCGACCATCAGTATCTCTCTTGCACTTGCTCTTCTGATTGTTCACTTAACTCACAGTGTTATTCGTGAAAATAATATATCAGCTATTTTGATACGTAAGAAAATAATTCCGCTCGATATAAAGAATAACAATTGAAAAGAAATAAACAGGCCAATAGGTCAAACCATCGAGCCAAAACAAGGGATGTCTTTTAAATACTAAACAAGATATAACCAAAATTTATTCTAAGAAGATACATATGTGTACGTTTCGACTTCACTGAGTCTTCATCAGCACTCGACAAAATTATTGAAATAATTTAACATAAAAAACCGTTGTTTAAATATACATGAGTTAAAAATATTTTGATACTGAAGAAAATTTTAAAATTACGAAAAAGAAGAAATCGTAAAATCGGAAAAATTCTGAATAGTTGATTAAATTACTTAAATGTTTTTCGTCATTATATGAGCAGTTTATCATAAATATTTCGTGAGAAAGAATTATGATGTGTGTGGAAAAACGGGATTTCAAAAAGCGTTTTTTTATTTTAACACTCTAATTTCTTTGAAGTATTACACATTACGGAAATGTTTACGAGTCATAATCTTTACTTTTACTATCCACCGAATTCTGTCCACAATCATCAAGCTAATCTTTCTTCTTGCTAATTACGTGCTACTTTAGTCACAACATTATTGCAAAGAACATAGAAAGGAAGACGCATGACTATAACCATCGAACAAAAAAACAAACGGAATTCCTTCTTGAAAATACGACAAACACGATCAGGTGTTAAAAGAGGAACATGACCAAAGAGAAAATCTTTTCTCCATGTATTAAAAATATATTAAAATGTAATAAAATATATATTAAAATATATCAAAATATGTCACAAATGTATTTAAAAATATTTTTAAAGAATATATTTTATATATATATTATATTATATATTCAATATATCTTTTTCTGGACCAGCTGCAAATACTTGCAATACTTATTTGTAATATATTTAAAAGTTCTAATTTTCAAAGTTTAAATTTTCCTTATTTTAATCAATTGTTTTTAATATTCACCAAACATATTTTCATATATTAAACTTTTTCTATTGCTTGGCATTCCTAAAATGTCTAACGTACTTTCCTTTTCTTAAAAAAAACTCCTACACCGACTGTCAGTGCATTCAAAGTTGAGACCGGAAGTAACCGATGGTAGAACACGCAAGCAACATAGTGTACCGAGCACACCGTATCTCTTCAGAAAGTTTTTATCCTTTCAAGACTCTTCAAACCATAACGCAGTATTCAAAGTTCTATAAAAATTAATAGAAAAATATTAGCTTTTGAGCAATGAAAGCAAAATTATAATAAGTACAACTAAAATTTCTTATTTTTTTTAAAACAAATATTCACACACTGAAAAAGATAAATTTTATGATATTACGTACAATTTGTATCAGAATCTCCCTAAGTAAAAGTGATATTACATCCTGCGAAAACAACCTTGCGCACGTACACTCAGAAGCTACTTGCAGCCATTAAAAATAGAGGAAAGAGAAAGAGATTACCCACGCGGATGAACATTTACCGAGACCGTTTATAGAGATTCGAGTGCCGTTCGTGTACTCGTTCCTTGGATCGGGAATCTTGTCGAGTATCATTAGCCGAACAGCAGGAACGCATTAGGTGAACGAAGCTGTAGTTAAAGCGGCTCTTCTTTCGCGCGCGCATATACCGGCGGCAGACGTCTCAAGGCCTTCGGGTCATTTACCACCACCTGCACGTCCAACTTCACGGTCCGGAACGTTTTTGCGCGGATGTGCCTCTACGAAGTATCCAGAGCCGTGACTAGACTTCTGCCAACTGGCCGAACGGATATCTCGCACCATCTTACTTCGGTGCTGGTTGTATAACGACGTGGCCCGCGTACAAGCGAATTCGTCACTCTTGAAAAACCCAGGTTGATTCACTTCGGTCCCTGAGACTCTTCAGGGTACCGTAACAAAGACGTTTCGAATCTCTGTTGCCTTTTTGAAAAATTAAACAATATCACATTGTATATCTTCTCACATCGTGTTTTAACCTGCGTTTGACCTTTTGATCTCGGTCTCGTTAATCATCGAGTTTCTTAAATTTCGTGACCATAACTATATATACAGGGCGAACGTGTTCTCTTCTTGTACCTTGAAAGCTTCCTCTTGTTTCGTAATTCTCTTACGTAAGAAATATCTTGGCTTATTCATCTCAAACGTATAATTACCAGGCGCTTGGTATTTCTCACATTTCTCCCTCTGTTTATTAAAATATTTTTGGATTAAAAATTTTGAAAGTCAATATTTCTTGTCAGCCCTTGCAGCTGTAAACACGTAATACAAAGCAAAGAACAATCGCTACTAAAAACAATGAGGGGGGGTTCGCATTAGTTGCGACACTCACCTACAGGCTATTCGGGGATCTCAGCGCGTCATAATTCATAAGTACAGTTAACCAAATAGCCGTTGCGGTTCAGTGAACCCGCAACTTGATATATCGTGTGAACCCTTGTCGTAAAGCGAGTCATTGTGAAGCCAACTAAAAACACGGCGCGTCAGTACGCATTTAGAGTGAAATTAAAATCGTATTATGAAGCGGACAACCTTGGAATAATCGCTTCAATTTCGTTCCTTTTGTTACATCCTGCATCACTATTGTATCACATATAATGTGATCAAAAGGATGCTTCTTAGCGCATAAATTTAAGCAACTTTTGTTCGAGTTGTCGAAATGTTTAATATTTCGGCTAAATTTATATAAATTATTATCACAGATAAACTGTCTAAAAAAATTTCTAAGTTAAAATCTTAATTTTGACTTGATCTTATATATATATATTTCCATATTAATGACCTCATTTTGCATTTTGTTGTATTGGAAGATATACGAACGTTTTTAATAATAATAGTAACGGTTCTCGATCGCTTTGAACTCTATGATACTAAAATGGAGTGTTATATTAATATTCACTGAACGCATTCTCTTGTGTCTCTACTGCCATTTGTAGCCTTGTCGGAACTGAACGGCAGACATGCTTTGATAAACCATAAGTCGCTCCAAAAAATATATTTTTTAATCAAATATGATGAATTAAATTGAAAATCTTTTTTTCATAATTATAAAAAACAAAAACATATCTAGAGCAACACTTGAGAATGTAAAAAATAATCTTAATATTATGATGTGACAAAAGACTGAATTAATATATTGTATCTTGTTATAAAATTAATAATTTTGTTAAATAAATATAATTGTTGCTGCTATTATCGTGTGCATTAATTTGATAGCTAAACTTACATACATACACATACATATGTACAGTCGAATTATCGCGAGAATAGTATCAACTAATGTGCCCTAATTTCATACACGTGCTACAATTGAATGTGTTTATGGTATATAACACTTTTAACATGGTTTAAAATAAGATGTGATGCAAACGCAACTCTTGACAATATTAAATGGAAAATGTTTTTGTTTTACAGCCCAGAGGATCACAACGATCCAGCTGGATGGCATACAATATTTCGTATCACGAATGAATCCCTACAGTCCGGAACTGAATTACTTCCTGGCGTATCAATATTGCCGTTCCCTGGGACTTCAGTTGGCATCTTTCGAGACAAAAGAAAAGGCCGACACCATGACGCAATACCTGAAGAACGCTGGTTACACAAAATACGACTTTTGGACCTCCGGCAACAAGCTAGGCACCGACATGTTTTTGTGGATGAGCACGGGACTACCGTTTAACGTCACCTTCGACTACATGCTGAAGCGACCTGGCAACAGATCTGCCGACGTACCACCCGGCACCGAACCTCAAAGGGTGGCGCGCGAAAGGTAATGCCTTTAATTAGATTGTGTACTATTAATTAGTACAAAACGTCAATTAAATCAAAAGACACCAATCAAACATCCAATAAGAATCAATTAAATATTTACATCTCCACTAAAACTGATAGATAATGTTATTCAGTTTCGAAGAGCCAATATCATTTTTCACGATCGAAGAAGCGCATACTAGTCGATCGTAGTTGTTACGAGCAACGCGGCTCTCTTCCGCATTTCTAAACATCCGGAAACTCATGTGTGGAATAGCTAACAACAGAACAGGTATTCTCGTTTAAATTTGAAAACGCGAGTTTTTCGATTTCAGCGGCGACAGCGGCAGCGCAGACGGATGCGTCGCGATGGTAGCACCTACGTTAGCCTGGGAAGCGCAGGATTGCACTCTCGTGAAGGACTTTATCTGCGAGCAAACAAGATGCTATTACTACAACTACGGCAGCATTCCAGTCTCCGCGACTCAGGGGTAAGAGGTGAGATAATATTTGTCACAAAAATACACAAGTCGAAAGGAAGGAGAGAGAAAGAGAAAGAAAAAGGGAGTCCAGGAATACCAATGTACTTTAAACGAATCGCTTGTACGGAGTGCAAAAAGTAAATAATCCTCCAGCGATAAGCTATGCAAATGCATATTGCGATAACATATTTAACCCTCCTGCTACCGAAGTAGTACGATTATTGAGTTTAGTGATGAAAATTTATTATATTCGCGACTCGGATAACTATATGTCCTGTGTCGACAACGCTGTAATTTCGATCTCGTAGAACATACATAGAACTTGAAATTTCCTTTTTCCAACGAGTATTTACGAAGGCGTGAAACAAGGTGAGATACTTGTAAACCGGACGTCACCGGAACAAACTTTTTCCTCCATGCAATCTAGCGAGAGATAGAAATAGATTGAAACGAGGAATGCTTTTTCTTCCGTAATTCGCGGTAGAATGTTATTGCGATAATCAAGACACGAGATCTCGACTTGCAGTATTAAACCAGTTCTTCGAGATCTTCCTCGCATAGCTAATAGCTTCAGGAGACAGAAGTGTCGATGAATGAAAATAACTCAGCCACGATACGGAATTCCAGCAAATGCTTTTATAGCTTATTCTTAATAATGCAATTATTCTCTCGCTTCTTGACGCACTACACTTCTTACACATATATATATATATACATACATACATACATACACAAGTCACTCAATGCAAATAACTGCTATAAAGATATTTACGTCAATTCATTGACAGTGAAGCTACGCTTTCCTCTGCTATTAATATGAATGCTTAAATTAAACCATTAATAATCGTAAGATGCTAATTTAACAATAAATATCCTCAATATAAATTTGATCGAGAAATAAATAATAAAATTATTTAAATTCCTGCTAAAAGGCAACGGCGACGATTGTCTCTTGACCAAGTCCCCTTATCTTTTAGAAATCACAGGCCCTATATCACGACCACCTCGGCACCAGCCAGCGACGACCAAGCGAGTGATCGTGTAACCGACAGCACCAATATCGATGATCACCATCTGGGTATCGATGCTCAGGACGAACAAGAGGCAACACCATTGGAAGCGGATGCGTCCGTGAGCGAGAAGCTGTTAGAAGACCCGGTCGTCAGCAGGCTAATCACCACGGCCGTTCCCGCATCTGGCAATCAGCAGCAGCAGTCCCGTCAAACAAACACGGGAACGACGGCAGCGGCGACCTCGCTGTTCGACGATGGTGACGAACGCGAGCGCACAGTTGTCGGCAATCTGGACGATATCAGACCGGAGCACATCCCGGACATCGCGAGCCTGTTCACCGGGCATGTCACCGCGGCATCTCAAGCGCGCAAGGGCAGCGTCTTCGACGGTCTCGAGACTCGCGAGGTCCTGCGGCCGTCGGCCTCCCGTCCCATCGTCTCCTCCGCCTCCTCCTCCTCCTTCTCGCCGGAGATGAAGATGGAGCATCGCGAGTCCCCCGACTACGGCGACCTGACCGCGGAGACTGAATTGCCAAACAACGGTCTCGAGGACGCCCACACGATTGGGCCGTACGACAGCGTACAAGATTACGTGAACGATCAGCCGGCGGACATGGCGGCGTCGTCGGCGGACTCGGCGATGATGAAGGACCAAGACGACGACAGTAGCACAATCTTGCCAGAGGCGGAACCGGCCTACAGGTACAACATCAAAGTGCGCACCAACGGCAAAGTATTAGACCCTCCGTCCAAGTAACGCTTTACTTCCTCTTAGGTAACGTCGCGTTATTTCGTTTTATAAGTGACAGAAACACAGATCGACATTCTTGAAAAACTTTATAAATATGTATATATATATATATATATATATATATATATATATATTTGTATATCAAAGTGCATTTTTTGCATATGTGACAAGAGCGAGATCAGACCTGTCGCGGATCAGACCGATCGCTACCATTGTTATCGCTCGCCGTTTAGTTCTAACTTAAGACGTACCCGATATAATGCTCGATAGTTTGAGATCAGAAAGGCACTATTATCAGCTTTCTCGGTCGGCGGCAGGCGGAGATGATTATTTCAAATCGTCCGTTAGTATTACTCGGTGCTTGAAACGAACACGAATGAGTAATGCCGCGGCTCAGAAATAATATTATCAAAGATATCAAAAAAGGAAGCCGTGGTGTCAATCAAAGAACGAATTATTTTCCTGCCGACGTTACTCGACAAGCTGTATATTTTCGCAAGGGCATTTACTCAATTACTCAACTCTCATTTTCTATCACCGATGACGCCGGTGGATTATCATTCTCATCACATCATTTATTCATCATGTCTAACCTGTTCTCATTCTCATTTAAGTTCTTATATTCAACACTAACAACAGAATTTATAACGATAGGAGAAATAAAAACAAAAATATTAGATTCAATAATTCCCAGGTAGCAAACGACGTTATTTACCGTCATTTCGATGCCAAAATAATGATCAATATTTTTGACAACGTTTCATTCTAATTCAACAATTAGAAATGATGACATATAATTTTAGCTTGCTATCTGGAATTTATTATTGAATGAAAAATTGCCAGCTTCTTCCGCCAGCGTCTTATATCTTTATAAGGTGGTAATCATCATCATCATAGTTAACACATCTATACGTCTGCAAGACGATACATTCGACAATCATTACGATTCCCAAAATATTTCGGGATAAATGATGTTAAAGGAACCGCCGAGAATCAGTCGTAAATGTTTCGGTCATCCAGACGTATGACAATCGGTGTATGTAGTTTCATCAACGAGAAATGTTGTTCTCTAGCTGCTACGATAAGTCACTTCCATATTAATTTTGTGTACAACGGCGCGAATGTGCGACTTGTGTAACTGAACTTTAATAAAGATATGACTACAGTATCACGCGTCTGTATTCATAATTCTCCCTTATATCGTTTCTTAAACAAAGTTAGAAAGTTTTATGCTAGAACTAAGCTTTCGTCCAATAAAAAAAGCGGTTTAATAAAAATATACATAATCTTTTACTCACCAGCCGTTCACAACTCCTTCTATGTTTAACATAGGAATTATTTTGAACACATAATCATCACGTAAACTGCTGGCGTATTGATTGTCACTTAGGAGAGCCTCCATGGTTCCATGCATCACCCAAGAGGCGTTGCTTTCACCGGGATGTACTCTGGATGTTAAGAAGATCATTTTTCGTGTCTGAAAGTATAATATATGATATTTAGCTCTAAATATCTGCTGCGTTAAATGGCTTATTGTCATGAAGATTTATATATCTGAGATATCTGATATTTTCTTACATGTATAGGATTGGTTTTGGAATCCGGAGACGTAATGGTGAGCACTGGATTCTCATTGCCGTTTAAAGTCTCGCAGAGTGTTTCCGCTCGAAAGTACACGTTCGCCGCAGAAACTCTTTTCGTCCACTTCCAGATATTGGTCATCAAACGGCTATATGTGTACGGAAAATGATACGCCAGATAACAAACATCGTAAGCGTGTGGAAACGTGACCGTGAAGGAAGTTGTAAAGTATGTTTTTCCTCTGGTGGACCGTTGATAACAATTTCGATAGTAACAAATGTCAATGCCAGTTCTGACCCAACCCGGCCTACCACATTGCGCCTCCATGACGCTAAATAGTATCGGCTTCATGCCAAAATTAAACTGCGAATTTGTCTTCTCACAATTGATTATATTGAACGTATATGGTGTATTCGCCTCCATGTTGGAGACCTCGAAATAAAACCACTGATGTCTGGAGCCGCTGTTGACGTCCGGCGTCAAGATAAGATCGTATTCTCGTGGGCCTATCTAAAGAGAAAGCAGACGTGAAGTAAATTAGTCGAAATTTAAAAAGAGTTGATTTACCCTCGGAATATCTTGTAGAAATTGCCGTGACTAAGTCACTATGAAGTCTTATGTAATATGAATATAATCGATTACATAAAGCGCAAACCACTAGCAAATTGACTATACCTGAATAGCCTTCCTCAGATTACCGCTTTCGAATCTGGACTCGAATTGCAACCGTTTTGCCTCCAAGTTACGCTTGCCGATTCTTTTCTCATCCCAGTTGTCAAACAACCGCTCGTCGCTCAACGTTGTCCGGGAAGTGGAATTTGCAAGTGTATCAAGGTCATAAACAACCTCCTGGATGGTGACGGCAGCATGGAGACCACGTTCCACGCAGGCTAGCAGTTTCGCACGGCAAACTTTTCTGTCCTTAATATTGAGCGGCTCAGCTTTCCCCAGACCGTCACCACCGATCAGATCCGGATAAGCGACCTTGACGAAACCGATAACACTTCTCACTCTGCTCGCCACAACGCAATATGCGTGCCGATCCGTAACATTCGTCGACACGTTTTCTAGGACCTTCAAACTGTGTGTGCTGTTCACCAATTGGCTCTTAGTTGTACCGTTAGATCTCGAAAAGTCTTTGGCTAAGATCTTCTTTCCCATCTTCGCGAACGACGAGTTTACCTGATCGTCCTCCATCAAACAAAGATCGGTTAACTTGATGTTCGACGATCCGATGACATGTAGCTGCGACCGCAAATTTCCCAGCTCCTTAAAAAACGTATGGTATCTGGGGAAAAAAGAGATATTTGCGTTGGTAATTATACAGTTGATGAAGGTCAATATGTGTTTGCGAAAATAATGTTTCACCTACCCAGCGAGATCCTCCTCAGATCTCTGCGAAGTAAAAACTCCGGCGAAGAATTTACTCTCGTCCACTTCGTCGCCCACGTGAATCTCATTGTCCATTGTATCTCTGGAGTCGTGGCTCTCTTCATCATCTCCGGAATCGAAATCGCTGTACAGTCTACCGATCGAAGCCACACTGTTCACCTGTACAGAAATCAATATTCGCACGAACATTTATTGTAACATTACTAGTTTCGACACTGCGGATGTTTTGGACACCGCGGTATTTTACAAAGTGAAAATTGTTAAAGAGGAAGTACATGACCTTACTAACAAATGCATACTTTAATCGAATGATGCATCAAATATCAAACTTACGACATTTCATTACGTCAAATTTTCGTGTGAAGAAGTACACACCTGACTGTCGATGTCGCTACCGCTTTCAGCACTGTTCGCTCTGTTAACATTCACTTCGGGCAGAACGAATCTAAGTGCAAAAAAAAGAGAATCAACAAAAACTTAATGTGTAAATATAAACGAGGCATTGCCATGCCATTTGCAATGCGCTAGTCCTCAACTAATCCGGTAATATCGATAGTAAAAGTTTCCGCTATTTATTCCTTGTACCTTGTACACAATACTTGACCCCGATAGTAACAAAAACGATCAGCAATACTTTTTGTAGAAATGCACTTCGTAAATACGTTGAATATAATAAGCGTGTCGATTATCACGAAATGAACCTTGAAACGTTTCATTCACCTCGCAGGCGACATTTCGGGCACCGGTAATTCCTTTTTTTCCAGACACTGATTGATTATCCCGCAGATACGCGACAGCAGGCAGTCATAAGCTTTGTCCTCTGGACAGCTCGTGCAGAACCGGTACAGTAGCTGTAGACCATTATTCGACTTGATAGCCTTCCTTCCAGCTTCTAGAACGGCGGGCAAAAAAAACACATGTGATACCGCCGCCTTTCAAAAATATATTAAGAGAATGATAAATACAAAATTAAGTGATTAATGGTCTCCGAGAGACCATCCTTTGAGAGACTTCTATACAGAGAACTTTTTAGGACCCATCTTACAATTAGTATACCTACTTATGACGCAGAGATGCTGAAGTGTATTCAGAGCGTAATTACAAATCTTTAAGCGCATCTGTCCATCAAATCTCTCCCATCTTTCGAAGATTCTCATCAGTAGATGTACCATTCCAGCTTTAACAAATTTGTTACAGCATAGTTCTGAAAGTAAAACATCCTGAATATTAAAATAATTAATAAGGAAAAATAAAATAAATTATACGCAAACACGCGTGTTTACTGTTGGTCGTCAAATGTTTAAAGCAATCCAATAATGTCCTCAGCTTCAAATGCGGCGTATAACCAATACTGACAAACGTTTTCTCCAAAGTACTAGTGATGCCATCCTTTACAAGTGTTTGCAAGGAGAAAGCTACCGAAAAAGTAATAGCTTTATCGTCCTCGAACACACAGGCGAAATCAGGTACATCAAAAAAAAGAGCTGTGCTTACAATTTTTAGCAAGAGTTTTGATGATTAACAGCAATGGCAATAACATCTTGCTATTGTTGTAATGCTGTTTCAACAGCGCGTGGAACACTTTTATGGAGTTGAGCAGTTTCATTTTTGACACAAACTTCTGGTCCCTCTGAGCAACCTGAAAAAATTGTTTCAAAATAATTTCAGTAATTTATATTTCTCAAAATATTATAAACATTTTTTAAAGTTACACCCTTATTTTTTTAACTCTTCTTATCACTTCATAATTTAATGATTTTAACGTAATCACCAAAATAAAATTAATAATGAAGTGTAATGCATAAAATTACAATGTAAAGTTAGAAATATTTAAATCTTATTGTCAGAAAAATAAAAATTGAAAAATATTTTCGTAGACATACGCAGTGCAATCGATAAAAGTTCTGCTGTGCAGACTACTGTATATAACGTGCATGAAAGTATCTTGTTCTATTCAGAAACAGCGAACCAAGCAAAATAATTATTTCTAATTGTAAAATGAAAAGAAGTTCATTATAATGCATCGTCTTTAAAAATCACCTGTCCCAAAAGCCAGAGAACGTCTTGAGTGAGTACTTCGCCCGTGATAGTATCTGCGTGTTGCAGATTTATTAAAAGTTTAACTAGGACTTGCGTGATACCTAAGTTGATCAGTTGAATGACCGCCATTCGGCTACTGGTTTCTATTAAAGAATAAATTTATTACTTTCAGTCTCGAAGAATAAACACTATCGAATTTGCAAATTCGAAATTTATTTGCTCGGTAAAACAGTGTTTCTCTATAATAAACAATTATCAATTACTTGTGGCACTTTTATTTCTGCTCCCTCTCTCCTTGGATTTGCCTTTGGTCACTCGAGGCGATATACATTCGTGCAGTATACCGGTGATATTACAGTTAGCAACATGGTCCTTACAATTCTAAAAAAAATTTCGAAGCATAATCTTAATTGTTCCTCAATTTTCCTCCAACATACGCTACGTAGAAACACATTTTCTTTTTTCTTCCTTTCCGTTTATACAGCGAAACAAGGTAAAAATGTGCTACGATAATAACAAAAAGTAATTATAAAGAATTGCGTGGGTAATATACGAAGTAATATACGAGTGATTATTTTATGTGAGTATTCCGACACTTGTCGAGACTCGGAACAGACGGGATCTAGATTTACGAGTTTCGGTCTCATGACTTTCTCGAAAGTGTGACACTGTAGGATTGCGTGACACAGACGCGATATTTCGCAGAGAGTACTAATTATCACTATATTATTCAAACTCTCGGCTCCATTTCGTGTCAATGATGCCCGGCGATTAATCGTAAACCTACATATAATTATCTCTCGCACATACGTGTATCGATCTCGGCTGTTGTTAACACGCGAAACGATCATAGCTTGTAGCACCGATAAAACGCTACACGTTACAATTAACGGGAGCGAGGAAAGATAACGCGATGAAGACCAAAAGATTATTTTGATTAAAAATTATTCACCTCCAGAGTCATAATGAACGATTCCATCGCACCAGAATTCTTGCGCCATAATTTTTCCAACGTGCGCTCGCGTATCCTTCGATCTGGAATACATGTATAAACTGTTTTATTTTCTATTTTTGTTGGAATCAGATTTGCAATAAATCGCAATTTATATTCATAATGCCAGATGCATTAATGTGCTTCCAATGTTAGGTTTTAACACATGTACGACAATACGTTCTTTGAGAAATCAAGAATATCAGATACTGGCAGCACACTCTTATGAAAAAGTTAACATAGTGCCAATTAAGATCAATGTTAATAAAAAAATTCACGTGGAGTTAACTAAACGCGTGATTACAGATCATCGATATATCTGCAGTCTAACATCTGTGGAGAATAATACAAATTACGAGTTTTCGCTTCGTGATAACGAATATATGTAACTACAGTGACGTGAAATATGACCTACAGATTTAGTAACGTCTAAAGGTATCCAACTATGTCGCAAAATTTCAGATGATATTAGTCGCGATCGCGAACTGAAATTCAACCGCGCAGTAAATTCCACGATTCGCGAGAACACCAACCAGGAAGATTGCCAGACCCTTATCAAATTGGCGCACGAGCGCGACCGGAGTGTATATCGTTCGGAGTCACAATTTTCTGGATGTCGGCCAACGGCTCTGTCGTCAGTCTTACCAAAAGTAATTGCGTAATCAGCTAACAGGCGGTTCTTCTATTCTAAAATAATACATAGTAGCAATCGACTGCTGTTCGCACACCTGTTCGCCAACTGTCCGAAGGTCCAGGACAGATTGACGAATTAATATCCAATAATCACACGCGACAAAACAGCGTTTTAGTAATAATTACAGTGCAGCTAATAATAAATATCGAACAGAGTTGATAATGGTAAGAAATCTAAATTCGCCAAGTTTTTGTAATACTAAAAAGTTGATAATATTAATAATATGCTTAAATGAAAATTTAAAGAATCTAACGTTATTCATAAAATTATGTTTATATGTGAATCTGTTGTGAAAAGAGATATCGAAATAAAAATTAGAAATATAACTTAGTAAACAATCACGTAAAACTGTTGACTTAGTAAAAATGACCTAAATTATGAATTATCTGAATTACAATTTTGTCATGCCGCTGACCGAGAGTGCTATGACCCAGAACGCATCTTTCTTATCACACACTTGTGTTTTGACTGATCTTTCGAAGATGCTTCCTCTAGAAATTTCGTGCGGCTTACATTACATGTAACATTTTATCAAGTTTCATACGAACGACAAGATACAAATGCAATAATAACAATGGCGCAGAACGTGACGAGCAATTTCCCTCGCCATCCATTGCGAGGGAATCACATGAGAATGATAAATCGCACAAGTTCCATCGTGATTTCGTGCTCGCCGAGAGTAATAATATACCGGCACGAATTTCTCCCTGGAGTGTCCAATCTACTCTCCGATTCGTTTAGAACTTTATTGCCACGATCGCAATTCGCGCGCAATATCGTATGCTTATCGTACGAGAACGCTAATGGAGACGACACGCGATACGAAACACTAATGAGAAGGAAAATTGCCACGGCGTTGCTAATTTGCGATAAAATAGAAAACAAAGAGAGATAAAGGTGTATAAAACACGTATACCTTTTATGTTATCAGAATAAAATTCTGTGAAATATTATACCATCTGCAAACAGTCGAGAAACTCGTTACCACGGTAAATGCCATAAAAAAAAAGGTTAAATTGCCACAAGACTGACGCAATACGTTTTTAAAACACAAAGTCGCCGCGTGTCGTTACGATGTGAGGGATTCCGGTAGAGTTGCGTACCTGATGAAGTGACACGCGCGTGAATCTTGGTCGCGATCGCCCTGAGCGCATCGCCTGCTTCCTGCGGTCTAGCCGCATAAGTTCGGAGCTTCTCCAACAGCGCATCGTTCACAACCTCGTCCGCGTTTTTATTACCCGCTGACATCACACTAAACAACGCATCGTAAAACAACGAAACATCATTTACTCTCTTAGAGGGACCCCGTTCGATAGCGCGGAAATCGCAAAAAGCAAATTCCTGACTTCGAGGTGTAGGTCTATGGCAAAGTGAACACGTCAAAAACGATACGCACGCTAGGCGCAAAAGCGTACAATCGAGCTCTGCCTACGATGACAAGTGAAACGATGAAGGATTACAAAGGCTGCAAGCTAACGTTTCATATCGTGCCTGAAAATCAGTGCTTGAAAAGGATGATTGATGATTATTTTTGTACGCAAAAAGTAACATCACGATTTTTTTTCGTTTCTCCTTTCTCATTTTTTTTATCGGTACGCTAATTCGCTTTAGGACCATCAGCGACAGACTCAAAAGCGATTGCTTTCCGTCACAACGAGGTGGACAATGATGTGCATCGAGCGACTGTCGCATCAATGAATTTTCAGCTGGCTTTCGGCCAACGCGGTCGGAAGAACTGTTGATCACGATTCGCAATCAGCTGGTCGCGGCTAGCCAATGTCGCAGAGATAGAAGTCAACTATCGGAAAATCGACGCTCGTCGGAGCCAAGGTTAATTAGTTCGTCCAGGTAAAACGAGATGCTTTAAAATAACCGCCACGCGTATCATTCTTTGCGCGAGCCACGATTCCGGGAAGGACGACCAGAAGGAACTCATTATCGAATAATTAAGCGTCCAACTGCGCAAAAGCGATGTCATATTAAAGAATGTTCTATTTGGCCACGTTATGAGAAATTGTTGACAATATATCGGATACACATCTCAGAATTATTTTGATTTTGGCTCCGCTTGTTCTAAATCCAATTTTCTCACGTTTAATCCCTAGCTATGTGAAATAGTTTGCGAAGCAACTGAAAGCAGAAGATGGCATGCGGAATATTTGACACGGAGGGCTATTTTAACTCTTCGAGCAGGCAGACACAAAAATAAAAGAGCAAGGAGACTAACGTTTAGTGATAAGATATTTATTGATAACTCGCAGATTACAGAGATACGAGAGAATACGCATTTTTTTAATGTGCGTGCACTCTTCTGCAATGTGTACAGCGTGTGATTCGAAATGTGTGAAACATCCTCGAAGGGTTAAAGGAATGCGTGAGTTATTGCATTAAGCGTTGCATCGGTGCGCTAACGAGAGAAGCTACGATGAATGAGTCCATAGCGTACGATGTAACAATCGCAAAAATTTCCTCGACTTGGACTTATTAAGGGGGCTTGGACTTATTAATGAACATCTTGTAATTTCGTTGGTTTCTTTAACGACACATTCCTCCGATATCCTCGAGCCGAACAATTAATAAAATATACGCTTTGCGAACGGCAATACCGTACGTTTGATTGGTATGTAAAAGTTAACCCCAAGTACAACGAATCGTGATGGGTCCATGGGGTACATCAGATCGGTGCAGTCTTGATAAGAAAGAAAGAAAGAAATATCGAATAAGACAAAATAAGATAAATTCAGCGCGCACGCGAGTATACGAAGCCTGGGTTTCTTTTGTCCGGATTTATTACCGATTTACATGAAATTTGTTGCAAAGCCGTTTACCGTACTCAAACTATTAAAAAAGTGTAATCATACGTTTTATAATTATGATAAATAACCCAGACAACATGCATGTCTAAACAAAGACATCCATCTCAAAAGAAACATCTTTAAAACTTTACCAAAAGACGTCCTTAAGATGTCTTTTAAAAAATGGCTTTAAGAATTTACCAAAAGACGTCTTTCAATAATTTTATAAAGCCTTGTGTCCACGATATCGAGATCTTGATCCGAGAAGTGTTCAGCCAATAGAATTGCCTCTTTTTTTATAAAAACTGCAAGCTGATTGGCTACATATTTCTCAGATCAAGATCTCGGACCAATTTCTGGTATCAGAACACAAGGACATCTTATAAAAGAACATCTTATAAAAGAATAGATGGCCTTTAGACATCTTTAAGACGTCACAATGTTCTCTGGGTAAATTGCAGTGCGTTACCAGTTTTAAAATTTTCGTGAAACAAGTATATTAAAAAAAACCCAAAAATATACAAGTATATTTTAGTGACTATCGTCGGCATCAGGAAGAAAAATGAAAGTCTCCGGCCTCGCTGCATAAATATAGCAATCGTCAGAGAAATAAATACCGCATACTGAGCGCATACTGGGCGTACGCGAGCACGCACGTAAACACATACACACGGAAACACGATTCTGCCGTCTAGGTTCTTTACTCTTCCTGCTGGACGTCGATCGTGTTCTCTTCGACCGATCGCGTCGCCGCCATCGGTCGCCGATTCTCTTTGTCGTATTTCGCCGGTGCACCTTTCATATTTCTCCCACCATTTATTTGCATTTGTGTCAAAAACTGAATTTCGAATAAGTATCGTGACAGTTCGAAGGAAGGAACTCTCGAGAATAAAATTTTTTCGTGACTTTTCCAGAGCGTAGATGGACGTCCGTTGCGAATCGCTACGAATCTCGACGTGATGATCACGCTCGTTTATGGCAAGACGCGAGATCTTGGCGAGAGCGACTCTCTCTCTTTCTGCGCGAAATTCGCGAAGCGATCCTCGTGCTTCGCCACTCCGCGGCGGTTTGACGTTTCTGCCTGCCAAAACTATGTTTAAATGCATAACGCGCGCGCGCACACACACATGCACGGGGCACGTTTATTTTTAGCGACGGCCGCTTCCCGAAAATCGCGCCCCCTTTCTCTCATCCCAGCGATAACACCCTCGCGTCCTCCAGCACCCTGGCGTCATCGACCGATGCGCCGCGATGCATCGCCAAAGTTTTGACGACTACGACAGTGTCGACTCTCTTTACTTCTTTCTGCAGTGATGCAATTTATTAAATAAAGACATAACATATTTGCACTTTTTTGTAACGAAATGAGACTTTTTTTATACGTATGGATACATACATTTGCCCAATATTTTCTTACGTTGGATCTGATTTTTGGAACGTAAAAGAGAAAATGGGGGGAATGCGTGTATTTCCGAAACCAAATAATTTTCGAAATAGAGAACTGGCAAAGCGAAACATTTGAGACTTTGAAATCTCTTTCCACATCTCTCGCAGCACGAGGATCTAGCACGAGATCTCAGGAAAATAATTGCTGTTTATTTATCGAACGCCATTAAAGATCGCGGAATCGCGTTCGGTTTGCCAAAGCGAAAAATACTTCCGCAGTTTTAGTCTTCCAAAATGCCATCGGTTCCGCTAGAATGCGAAAAGACATTGAAATGAGTTACGGCGAACAGATGAACACGTGCAGAATTTCACAAAATTTCAACAAACGCAAAATTTCTGATTGTATATCATATCACCATAAAATTATCTTTTTAAAAAAAGGAAAAAGGAACATCAAGCCAAAACACAATTATTGTGCAAAACATATTTTAACCTATTTTTACTATAAAAGTAGTGATATCAAATATTGTGCTAACTAAGTATGCAAATCATATAATTTAATTGTTTTATTATACTTATAAAACTGGCATATAAAACTGACTTGGCACGCCTATACTTGATTCTTATGCAAACCCTTCGAGTAATGGAGTTATGCGTCACATATGTCAGTTTTCAAATATGATAAAGAAATTAAATTTTATAATGTGTATAAACGTGCTCGGTTGATGTATTATATTATTTTTATATCATTACTTTTATAAAAAGAAACAGATTAAAACAACATTGTTTCACACAATAATTATTTTAAGCACGTACACTTGGCACGAGACATTGCCGTGTCTTTTGAATGGATAAAATAACATCGAAATTTTCAAAAACATTTGATTTTTTAAAAAATTAACTTGCTTCCACAAATTAAAAAAAAACAGAAATCAACGAAATTAATCGCCTGATTTTGGTAAGAATATAGAGAATAGTATGAAAAATGAACCAGTACTGCTATTCACGAATTTTATTGTCACGTGAGTACGATTTATAGTTAATTTAGCTATATATAGTTTATTAATTTATAGCGAATATAAAGTCTACGTAGCACTGCTCAAGCTTAGATTCTTGACTTTTTGAAAATATCGAATTCAATAAGAGATCAGAGAATCGGTTTGTAGTGAAAATTTTTTCTACGGAACGCGTGCAATTTTTCAGTGCAATTAGAGCATCACGCGGGAAGGAAACTTGAATTATTTTCTTAATTAGGTAAAGTCAACGAGGAAGCGGCGCAACGGTGTAATGTTCGCGTGCGGCTGTCACGTTAGCGCATGTTTATTCATGTGCGGTACGTTCGCCGACATGAAGACATTGAAGCTGCACACGAAACGATACACGATGCATCGGAACGATGCGATACGATGGAGTTTACCAATTAAACGAGCCAGCACGAGATGCATCGAGAAGAATCGAACCACAGAAGGAAGGCGTTGAGAAAAGCAACCATAGCCGAGCGGAGAATGCGACCTAGCCTGAATTGTTCTTCAAGGCTTCTTCTCTCACGAGGACAACGTCACAGTCGACGATCATCTCCAACACGACGTTATACGACTTCAGGGTCGAATGACTGGTGTATGAGTGTTGAATTGACGAACCAGAATTAGACAGGTAGACAAGACTCACTTGTTGATGAATGCAAGTGCAATCCCGCGAATTGATTAGCGGACGTGCGAAGTTCCACGAGCGCGGTCGACCTCTCACGAGGCTTCTTCTATTGATTTTGAAAGGGCGCTTCGGTTCAAACTCCGGTCCACGCTCTCTTCTCGTTAATCTATTACACTATTCTATTACACTATTCTTCCGAATAGCGTAATACGATCGAATCTATACGTTAATCTTCCGAAACGCAAACTTTTTGAATTCGATTGTCAACGCGAGGACCTTGTTAATCTTGTGATTTCACATGCTATACTTATTCTTCTGCTGTGACATTAATAATTTATTGTGAGTGAAGTATAATACAATGTTACGATTATTAGTCTTTTTGAAGAAAAGGAGTATTAAGCGTTGTATGTAAATTGCATTGAGTCCCTCAAAGTGAAACCATTCCTTGCTCGTAACATTGTTAACCTTGCTCGGTGACAATGAAACTTACAAAATCGTTAAGAAACTAAATGCAGCATTGCATTATCCAGGTACAAAACACTTTCCAACTCGCCGAAAATAAAGATGAAATAAAATGGAAATCTTAATTTTATATAATTAAATAATCTTAAATTTTATATAAAACGTGACATTTAGTCATGGTAATCTGACATTCGTGACAAATAACATAAATTATCATTAAAGAATTTAAATTTTTAAGTTCACAATATTAGTTAGTATCGGCGCAAAAAATAGAAAATTGCGGATACATTTTCAAGGAAAATATTATAAAATTTACATTTTTCGCGACAGATAAAAAATATTCATGAATGTGTCACATTTAAGTATCGTACATGAAACCGCCAAGGAAGAAGAAGAAGAAACACTAAATTAAATTGATTGAGTTCATTTAGTGCATTATCCATTTTTCTGTTCGGTAGCAATTTATCATGACAGTCAGATTACCATTGCTAAATTTTCACCTGCTTCTTCCCGGGACTCTTAGCATTATCAGCGATCCTCATCGAGACGACCGTCGGCGAAATTGTATCTTAACGTCATTCAGCGAGCATTATAGTTTATCTGATCAACGACGGTTGGTATGAATATCGAATTATAATGTCGCTAAATTTTAGTCGCCAAATTATTATCAAGGTGACCGTTATTCGATCGCGATACACCCACGCGACTCGAAAGTCACGTTTCTGTTCACGCTATGATGTTAATAACTGTCAGATCGACAGTGTGGCTCGAGGCCAATATAAAGGACTCCGCATAGAGCGCGGATCGATGAGAAACATTAGAAATTCAAATCTGACTTCGTTCGTAAGACGGACACCTGGGGTCCGACCACGCCTCTTATTCATGACCTAAGATCTTAACCGGTTCACGCGACCGTGCTTTTCAACGTTCAAACCCACCTGGGAGTACTCGCGCTATCCGGTACTTCATTCGTGTCCACATTGAAGGGGGCACTGCTCCTTCGTCGTCCTTCGCAAATCGTGCAGGAAGGACGTTTAGGGTTACATACAGCGATCAATACGCGGCGGACTTTATTGACCGTTGCAATCTCGCGCTATCCATTCTTTCGCGGAATTTTACGTTTACGAGTTTTGCATCTCACTATGCCGATATGCGCGTATGAAAGTTTCCGATAGAACGAGGATAGCCATGTAGGATAGCCGTCACAAAGCGAATCGCTCTCATCAGCTTCGACTTTAAGTACGTCGGTGTCCTGATCGTGGTCTCTTAAAATATTTCCTTTTCGAAAAATCGGGACTCGAAAGGCGGAAACAAGTACATGAGAGTATCTTTAAATCTCTTACACTGCGAGGCATATATTAATCATTGAGAGAGCCAGATAATAGCAACTTCATAAGTTTATGGTCAAGGATATCAGCAAACATGGCGTTTAGCTTAACTTGAAAGAATGTTGGTTTCGATCATCTCTGAAGATATTGAAACCGATATCGAGGCCGCTTCTCGCCGGCTCTCGTCTGTGAATTGCGCTACGCTTCCGCGTTAAAAAAAAGAAGAAGAAGAAGAAAGTATAGTGGTACGCCGTATTTCACGTGCGTTGCTCGGGCAATCGGGAGAGGAGACGACACACAACGAGTAAACGTTGTCCATAGGAGCAAAAAATGATGTTCGACAGGGTGGGGCTTTACTCTTCAGGCCGAGAATATATAAATCGCAGACAGGGCTGAAATTCAAGTTAGTGCGGATACGATCTGAGACTATCAGCAACCTGCTGGGGATAAGCAATGCGGGTGAGTCTGCCGGTGATTCATTGCTCGTGGAACTGTTGTCATTGTTACGCTGTTCATTTGTTTGCATGATGTGATATTAAAAAGACAAAGACAGAATTCTATGTTTCTCGTTCTATGTTACCCGTTTTCTCTAAAGCGACACTTCTTTAAAAAATGTAATTATTTCATACTGAAGATTCTTTGATTAATCGTTATCGAAAAATTGTGTGAAATTTGCTCTATTCACCCTGTACAGATAAAATACAAATAGATCGAAGCAGCACGAAATATATTAATAGAACATTGTTATCATACGTACTGACGTCATGACGTTTTCGTGGAAGGTAATTTCATCTTGTTTGCCACGCGGTAATCATCCGCATGCAACACACGAAATGCGAAACGGGCATCGCATTTCACCAAACATCATTTCGAAAAGTTGTTGCACTGCGCATATCCCTCGTCTACTCTTTTGAAAAACTCTCTTTTAAGATAAACAAGCGAATCTATCTTGATGACATTGACCAGTTACGAAAACTGTGAAATTATAAAAATATTTCTAGCTGTGTATTTTAATGTGTCTTTTTTTTCTATTTAAAGATAAAATAAAAACGGCTAAACAACATGTTTCTTAATCTTTTTGCAGAGTTTATCATCGTTCGTGATTTTCTTCGCAGTGGCGGTTGGAACGGCAGTATCAAAACCGTTATGGTCGACCTTAATTGGCACAAATTATTTATATTCTACGCCTGGAATAGTAGGCGCACAACTACAATACCTCGCCCCATATCAAAATACGCATTCTCCCTATTATGTTTACAATGTATCGTGAAATATTTGATTTTTTTATATTATACAGCTACGCGTGGACATTATCTGTAATATTATGCATGTTTTTAGGTTTATTCGAACACGGCGGGCATACCGAGCACTCTTCACGACAAACCAGAAATTTCTCATGTCCCTGCTTATAGCTTCTATTATGGAACGCCGATCTACGATATTCGGATTCCATTAAATCCGGTAATTATGTCACTCGAGTTGCATCATATGAATGGACGTGACAATTTGTATTATATTTCAGGTTTATCCCATACTGACAACGGAATCGCATCCAGGAATTCCTCCGGTACTCCCGCCGACATCGACAGAGCAATCTGTCGACGATTACGATGGCATCGAGAAGTTGGACACAAAAGTTGATCCAACCACAGAGACAAAAAAACCAGAAGATAACGAACACGATAACGATTCTATAACTGTGGAAGCAATATGAGATAATTTTCCTCGTTACGTGCACAACATAACGTATAGATGTAGAAAGTTAATTATAGTACGATAAATCGCTTCTTTAGTGTTATTTTATATTTATAATACATTACACCCAAGATACGTAAAAAGTTCTTTTTGATAAAATTTTTATTAAAATGTTTATTAAAATAAAAAGATATGAAAGAATGCACTGTTATATGTACATCTTGTAAGACTAAGGTATATTTATAATAAAAACTGAGATTTTGATATGTTTCACTTTATTTCTCTTCCCCCGTTTCGAAATGCCACTTGAAAACTGGTTAAAAGTGATTTGTAAATTTATTAACAGACATCGATTTTTCATCGCGCATAGTATCGGAAGAGCTATTTATTAAATCGACAGAATTCGACTGATTTGATACCGCCTCACAAATAACAGGATTCCGACCGAGTAAGTGTTGATAAATCGATCGTTGTTGTAAAAAAAAACCGTCGAGGTTGCTTACCCCGAGATAAAACGGGGTTAAAGATGATGAGAAGTCTTCGAGTCAACCAGTACATCGATTTTCTTGGAGCGCGCTCGTCGACATTAACGTCACGAAAATGATTGTTCGCCATGAAACGTTGTGGGTAATCACGGTGCTCGTTCTTCTCGCGAGCGTATTCTTCTCGGAATCTGTAAAACTACGAAAACCACGAAAGAGGACCACGATGAGAATTCCGTATCAACAGTCCAGGCTGGGACCGGTGATCATAAGAGTGATGCACAAATATACTGACGACGGTCCCGCGTATGGTTCACCGAGGGGTTGTACTAACAACAATTGCAGAAAGGCACACGATAAATTTAATCTCGATGTCAACGAAGCGATATCTGAGAAAGACAACTTCCTCTCGGACGAGGAATCGTTGCGTTACGTCGTACATCCGGAGAAATACGAACATTTCGTGTTGAGAAAGAATACAGGACACGCAAACAGATACAAAAGGGACTCTGCGAGAGATTCATCGAATGAAAGCAATCATACAGTGATCGATCGCGGCAGCGACACGAGTAATGTATCGAGGAATGAAAATAAAGGGAATTTCACAAAAGTTACGTTACACAGAATTCCGTTATACAAAACTTCCGTGATAATGAAATTTCCGATTCCTGTGAGAAATTATTCGAAATCTTTAAGCAAGGTGGACAGAATGAGAAGAAGCACCACTGCTGACTATTCTTCGCGAAGAAACGCCAGTGATTATTACGCGCAGCGGCAAGCAGTCATGGAAAGATATTACGCTCGCCAGCGTGAGATAAACGCGCGATACGCTAATCGAACGAACGTTATTTCGCGTTTAGGGCACAACAACGTAGTATTATCGCCGGGCAACGCTTCCTCGTTTAACCTCGGACGTGTATATCTTAATAAAGACTCGACGGCGAGAGACAGCACGACTTTTCGTCAGCTGTCCATAAAGACCAGTCCGATAGAATCACGGTATAACAAGATACCGACCGAAGTGGACAGTCGACGAAACCTCACCTCGGAAATCGACAGTTTCAAATCCGATGCGGATTTATCTCAAACGAGAAATAGCGATAACATCGAAAGAAATGCGTTGGATTATCTCGTCACACCCACGCCATGCACAAATTTGTCGTCATCTGGTACCTTTGCGCCGAAGACGCGACCCAAAAATTTCACCCTTGAGACGGAACTGGGCAACGTGTGTAATCGCACTTCAGCAGATAATAAAACTAACTTGCGTTAATAAGACTAACATCTTTCGTGCAAAATCTCTAACGTTTCAATCTCAGTGCTTTTTTGTACATTATCTGAGCGCAATATGTATAATATATTATGTTACGAGTTGCGGTTTTATTTTATTTTCTAGGACAACACCAAAGACAGCTTACAATGGGGAAAATGTGAAGGAAAGATCGTGTATCAACACAACCTGCTTCTAGGATTAAAGGGTCCCTCGAACCTCGACGCTCTGTTCGAAGTGATCATTCAGGGTCCCGTCTGCATCACTTGTGTAGAGGCATTGCGATATAACGAAACCAGAGCGACAGTCAAGTTAGATTCCGGAGGACGTGGACATGAATACGCAAAACTTAGGTTGCAGGGCTACGAGAACGAAGGATTTTCCTATATAATAAAGGTGTGGGGTGTTAAGAAAATTGGTCAAGTTTGCGATAACATAGAAAACTAATCAAGGTAACACGTAAAAACAAATGAGCCAAATAACATTACGTCATGCATGCGTATAAAAAATTTTTAATATAAAAAAATTAAGTAATGTTTTTATAAATATGTTGTGGCATCGTTTGTTTAGCTTTACATTAGTTTTTACATTAAGTAATCTCGAGGTACAAAACAAGCTAAAAACACACGTGTACAAAATACATTACAAAAAATTCAAAATTCTCTCCACGAAAGATCTACGCAAATTATAAAAATAATCTGAGTCTTGTTCTTCACAACATTAGTATAGCACTACTATAGTTAGAACTCTTCGATTTTATCAAACATCTGCACCATCATGTAGATTGGACATTATATATTCAAGAAATTGCAGTCAAAGTTCAATATAATGGCGTGACCACTAAATGTCAATTGATTGCACAGCGGCACCAACGCTCCAACGAGCATTGATTCTTCAACGTGTAACAACGAAGGCTTTTACCTTCTAAAAATAATTAAAGAAATAGGAGAAGAAAAAACAAAAAATTTTGATATTTTTTATCGCCATACCTATTCGCGCTTGCAATGCTCATTAAAAAAATTCGTAAAGCTTTTCTTTTCACCTATTTATCACGATTTAGTTCGAAATACTTCCACCTTGCAAGGCTTAAGATCTCTTCGGTACGGGGGTTGGAAGAGGTGGCGGTGGTACGTCCGGTATTTTTTCTCTATCGTTCTTCGTATAGATTTTCTTCTCGTCGTGGAAGCTTGGTAATAGGTGGCCGGAATCGGCGTTCCTCGGCGTGGTAGCCGGGATCGGTTCCAGGGATTCATAAGGTTGGTAATCGATGTAATAAGTGCCGGGCACGAGATGCGGATTGAAGCTGTTGTACGTGTAGATGTACGGATCGTAGTAGAGGGAACGATAGTTGGGGTAGAAGCTCAACGGCTCGTCCTTCTTCGAGGAGTTCTTCGTATCGCTGTTCTTCGGGTCGTTCTCCTTTGCATGATCAGTAGTCGCACCTTCGCGCTCCTTTGCGACGCCAAAGCTCATCGATTCGGCTAGACGCGATGTTGAAGAAGAGGCTTGATCGTTCCCGGTTGCGGCCGCCTTACCATCGGCGGTGAGCAGCGGATAATGCACCACTTCCGGTCCGGCAAAGTGAGGTGTTATCTGCGTGTAATAGAACGGTGGCACGTAACCGACGGCGGTTCGATGGATGACCGGTTGTATCACAGGGAACGCTCGTGACGGCGACAGATTCTGATTGCTCGTGATCACGGCGTTGTACACCTTCGGCACCTTGAGGAGACCCGGCGCGGCAAACGCGACGGTAGTCAACATGCACAAGATCAGCAGTTTCATCTAAAAGAAGAAATACTTTCATTAATTCTGGTAAATTTCCTTTAACATTGGCACTGAACTCGTGATGAGAATTTCAACTTACATATAAAAAATAACTGCAGAAGACTTTTACATGATGGATATATTTTATGTAATTTATAATTTAATTATGTATCGTTCTTTTTAATAAAAAAATGATCAAAAATGTGTGCGTAATGGAGAACAGTAGGGAAGATAGAGAGAAGAGTGTTTCCGTAAAAGTAGCTGACACCATTATTGTTTCTGGAAAAGTAACCGACAACGGTGGCGCAAGTGTGTGAGCGAGCAGAACGCCGCATACAAACGATCCGAGAGACACGTGCACGGAATGTTACCCCGGCCATGCTCATAGGCGTGTACTCGAGATTAAATTATCGCATCTGAATTCCTATCGTGTTTGAAGTTCAACCTCCCAGAATGGTATAGGCTAGCGGAGCGTTACAAAGCCGTGGAGCGAAACGATTATGTCGAGCATATCAATCTCGTTGCATCACATCTGTTACCGACGATATAAAATTTTTAGCGAAAGATATAAAAGATTACTGTGCGGATAAAAATAAAGAACCGAACACTGAACTTTCAGTTCCTTTCCCTTTATTGCAAGAAAAATATTTTGCGAGGCATCCATGCAAATTTGTATTCTATTATATCGAAAAGAGGTACATATTGGACCAACGATATACTGAGAACATTCTTTAGTCGCCACGTAAAGTCAACAGGAAATAGGTGTCAAGCAGAAAGGGTTGAAAGGTATGACTAAAACCTATCGGCTTCACAACATGGCAAGTCAGTTAACGAATAAGTGAGATCACGGAAGACACATGACATTGCACCAGTGAATCACCTCATCAGCATTCGCGGCTTCACGGTGTCATTTGCACATATCACTTCCTACCTCCGATAGGTTCCACGGTCACGTTCACCTTGTCGAATCAGCTTGTCTTTGGTCCTATCAGAGTTATGGTTAGCGGAGCAGCGCGGGTAACTCGTTTTGTGTACTCACCTTCGCGTCACGCTTATCAGCTTCTCTCTCTCTCTCTCCCTCTCTCTTTCTACGCGTTTCCTGTACGGCGGGAAAGCCGTGAGAAGCTGACACCACAAGTAGCAAGAGTGCTGCATGGGCCCGTAGTATATATGGCCCATAGGGTTCCAGGATTCAAGTCCCACCTCCCCCACTACGGACGACTCTCGGCGAAAGTACTTTCCGATCGCTATAATGTCCAACTTCGGACCAGCCTATATCACCGGTAGAAGTGTAGAAGGACAGTCGTGTTCGCAATCGGCCTCCTTCGCCGATGCGATCGAGTGCAACGTGCGAACGAAGAATTGCTGGGAGAGCACGCACGTCTTCAGGGAAGTCGCTTTTAAAATCGCGTGCACGCCTGGTTGATTTAATGGCAGACACGCCATTCTTACATAATTGTCAAACGCGATGTATTTAATACCTGTAGTTCAAGTTCTTCCGCTATATTAAATTACAATATTACATACAGAAAAGATAAGGCAGAACTTCAATTTTGATTAACTTTGACATATTAATTGTGTCAAATTTTCGAAATCCCTTATTATCGCTGATACACGTATTGCTATAATATTGTATTTACGATCAAATTTACACACAGGCGAGTAAAAAAATAAGAACTTTATATTTTAATATCTCCGTAGATCATTGTCGGTCATTTCTAGCATAATAACAAACACCGAGTTTTATTTTCCCGAAGAATTGGAAAGTTGGATACTGCAAGGTACCCAATCACAGAAGATGAAGTAGCATGTGCTATAATCCGCCTTTCCAGCGCTACCAGTTACAAGTTCATAAATAACTCGATAATAATGCATCGATTTCGTTCGTCGCACAAAGTAGTTCACCTTGGTATCTCAATTTGCCTTATAATAGCTGCTGCATGCACTTGAATACTTGTCCTTGAGCGACACATACGGAAATGTATGTGATAAAAGGTATACTGATATTTAAAAATGCACAGTAGTTACGTCCCTTTTGCACAGCGCGTAATGCTAATTTATTACGAAATATTATTGTTATCGAAGTTTTGTACAACGCTATTTACAATAATATTACAATATTATCCAAACGCTAACATTAGCAATGAATTATATTTGGGAGAAGTTTAGTTTCTCTCAGAAAACTTTCAAGGATACACGGTGCAAATATACATATATACATGTATGTAAATATAAATATACATATGTGTGCACGTGTGCGTATTCGAAATAAAATTTCGCAATTTTGATTTCTCTTGTTTGATAAAAAAAAACGTCCCGTTACATATTTACCGTTGTAAATAGTTACTATTATATAACATAGTATGCGAAAGATGAGCAAGACGCGCTGGTAAGGGCGCTTGTGAAAGAATTTTTATGTAAATCGCCGTAAATTGTAACATTTCAAAATTCCGTGTACGTGCGTAGAAGAGCGTCTCGTTGGAATTCATGACGTGTAGCTTGATAAGTCAACGCGTTTGAACATCAGCATATACACGCATAGCTGGAAACGCGAGTACGCGAGTCTCTCGCGTAATCACGATGCCTCACATTATTCTTTTTATTCGAAGAACGCGTCGTTTCGCGGTACATACCTATGTCTACATCTGATAGCGACAACAAAACCAAGCCTTCAGCTCGGTTCACATTTGCAATTCCGTTACGCAAATATTAACGCATTTGCCAACCTAGAACGCATAAATACTTAAAACTACGAGAGTAACTAAAACCTGCCAAGTTTGCTCGAGCATTCATTTTAATTATCCTCGAGTGGCACGCAACGTTATGTATATACACGCTATGTTAATAAACCGTTTCCAAGTACGTTCGGCGATAAGGTAACGTAACGTCAACCGTATCCGCGATCGCGTATTCAACGTGACGATCGATAAAATCGATCAACGATTTAATTTCAGTCAGATCGACTCGATCGGTATGTAACAGATTCGCCGCAGCAGTAAGATCGGGAAATTCGGAAGAAAGACGATCATCAGCAACAGCACCAACGGCGACAGCAGCAGCAAAATGTTGGCATATACCACCAACCACCAGATCGACAACGTTCCCAGAACCGGCTCTAACATGATCCTCCGCCGGTCAAGAGGTCGTACACACGAGCGTAAAAACACGAGTGGGAGCGAGGCACTCGTGAGTGTTCCGAACTATCCGGTTTTGCGAAGGTAAAACACTCCCCGATCCTCGGTTTTTCATCGTCGATACATTCCGTCGGATTCGCTGAAAGCAAAGAAAAATCTTCTCAAATATTCCGCGCCCTTTCTTTTGTAACATAAATGTGTGTGTGTGTGTGTGTGTGTGTGTGTGTGTGTGTGTGTGTGTGTGTGTGTGTGTGTGTGTGTGCGTGTGTGTGTGTGTGTGTACATCACCGTAAAAGACGATTAAGGCCGGATTCATAGTCGGGTTTTATAATTAAGACTCAATCACATATATATCTTAAAACTGCCAACGGCCGGCTTTACTCCCTGAGGGAATGACCGTTGGCAATTTAAAATAGAGTAAGAACTTTGTGAATTTGACAACTTACGATAGAATGAGAAAAACAACAACAGCGGTTTAACGTTCTCACTCTGTCTTAAATTATCAACGACTTCACACCCCCTTCGTCTACAAACTATGTGAATGGTCTAGTAATATATGTTATTGTCAAGACCGTCTAAGTTCATCTTCAGATACTCCGTAGCCAATAAACTGATTCGTATACAGCATCTAAAGATAAACTTAAGACGATCATTAAATTATATAATAATTATACAAAATCTGACTATGAATAGCGACCCAAAAATTTAAGAGGACTTAATACAAAAAAAAATATACTTTGAAAGATCTTTCGTCACTAATATATGATAATTCGAACGTAATTAGCATAAGTTATGTTAAAAATTGATTTCGAGATATTTCCATATTATTGAAATAGCAATTAATTAAAACAATGTCGGTGTATATTTATAAGTTATTAGTAACGTGTTGCAATGTTATTCAATCGAACGTAGTAGAAAATATCAAATACGTATTAGAAAATGATATGCGAGTTGTTGCGTCAATTCACCAGGGTGCACTACTTTAACTGCTAATTATGCATTTCACAGGTTGTATATCATTGCGTAATAGTGCTAAAAGTTCAAACAAAAACATCAAACATAATTGACTACAAATTCATTCATTACTTTCTACTAGTTTCTTTTTCAAACAAAAAGTGCTAATTGATATCTATTGCTTTTTCGTTATTTTATTTGTGCTAGTTAAAAAAGAAATGAAAGTAAATAAATCGACAATGTTAGTAGTAACGACGTCTATAAATCCATCGTTATAAATGAATTTGTAGTCAATTATGTTTGATGTTTTGTTTTGACTAACTTTTAGCACTATTACGCAATGATTACAATCTGTGAAATGCATAATTAGCAGTTAAAGTAGTGCACCCTGGTGAATTGACGCAACAACTCGCATATCATTTTCTAATACGTATCAAGCAAATTCTTCCCAGTAGAAAAAGAAATATTCCTCTCAGAGTTCTCATGACCTTTCTCTCTTTTTTTTTACTCGTTCTGTCGAAATTACACCATCGTCCTTGGAGAATAAAGATACTAGATTTATCTCGTTACAGAATTATTGGACAAGCTGAAGCGAAATCAAGTGCGAAATCGAAGAAGATAGAATTATGGAAAGAGAAAGAAAAAGAAATAGATAAAGGACAAGAAAGGAGAATGGGAAAATAGTTTGACGCGAAAAACTATTGCAATCTCCGCAATGTACATGTAATATTGCGAGAAGCACGCATGCGCCAGACACATTGCATCGAGAAAAGTGAAATTTTCACAATTGCATAAGCGCTATATAATACTAGCATTCAGTGCGACGTCATCGTGTAATGCAATCTAACTGCGCGATGTAATGTCAATGATCAAGCATAACATAACAAGATAAGCGCTTTCGTGTCGGTTCAGTTAATTGTGAATTACGTAAACGCGGTACCTTCTCTCAAACTGGAGCATCATGTCAAGACTTGGGTAAGTAATCGCACTTCGGTCATCTGATGACACACGTTCCTTTCCGAGCAATTGAGAAGAAAAACAATGTCTTTTATATACATCGCAATATTATCTTATTATTCATTGTCACGATCGGGTTAAGCAAAACAAAGGAACGATAAAATATCCATCGTAAATACTTTCATGCGAAAAATCTCGTTTAGAAATACGAGCATCAGCTCATAAAGTTACATCAGACACGACGTAACACTCTTATTAGACCGTAAAGCGCTTATGTCAAATTACCTTTTACTTGCTCCAAGTTTATCGTAAGAATGTATGTGCCCGACCAAGATTGAGACCAGTATAATTTTCATCGATAGAGACATCAAAAAGCGACAAATAGGCAAACAGATCTGTGTTTACTCGCACGATGAACAGTACTTTAAGATCACGAGCAAAACGAAAGAAAACGTGCGCATTTAAAGGCGAATCCAAGTGAAGTCGTTCGGTCACGCATTGCTAAGCTTCATTTTATTCAATTCGAAACCCCTCCCCGGGTTTTTTATTCAACACAGATGAAGCGAATTGTTTCAGCGACCATACACGCGCTCCGACAGAGCGCGATCGCATCCTCTAGCCTACCTTCCGCTAGCTTCCCGATAGCTTCCAAGCTCCGCGTCGCCGCATTCGCGGCAGACCGCCGCATCGCATCAGGCGACACTGCGATGCGCCCTTATCCTCTCGCGGCGTGTGCACCGAGATGAGTCACATGTGCCGACGGGATGCCGAAGCGGCTTGGCCTACGCACGCATCAACGCACACACGCGCAGGCAGGACACGCACTCCCGTTTTTTTTCCACGCTTCTACAACTCTAAAACTACGCGCCGCTGCTCCTCTCTTTTGAGATGACTAGCGCGCGACGCCAGCAAGCGCACGCTCGCTTTCCGTGGACTGAGAGCGCTAAAGTTCGCGGCCGGTCTACGGCGGACTTTCCCTTTCTTTCGGCTCTATGGAGACCGCGACCGGCGGCGCCGGTGTAATACCGGGACGGGATCGGCCGCATTAAAGTCGCTTACATTCGCGCTGCGCCGTCCGGAGCCGGCATAAGGACGTCTGTAACGTCGACCCGATGGCATTGACAAGTTTCCCGCCGCGCTCCTTGTTTCCTTCGTTCTTGCTCAACGAACGTTCTTGCGAACAAAGAACCTACCAGCTGTCAGGGAGTGGCTGCGCAGAATGCATACACTCGCATATGAATACAAAGATACGCGTTCGATATCTTCAATTCGGGCAACGGAAAGTTTGATTCGATTTTTCTTTCTGTTTTATATAAAAAAAATTAACTGTACGGATGTGACAAATTGTCCTTTTTAGAAAGAGAGAGGCGCAGAAATGAAGAGGCAATGTTGTAAGAGGCTAAGAAGTTTTTTTTCGGAGCCGATAATTGCGGTCAAGGCTCTACACGTGTATGTCCTTCAGATCTGTCTATGTCAAAATTTTACACGACAAATGTCATTTCCATAAATTCTTGTAATAAAATAATTGAATTCGTTGATATTTGATTCTTTGGATTTCGAAAACTGGATAATTGCGAGCGATTCCTAGTCGATATGTCTTCTCAATATATCAAAATATTTGATGTAAAAAACCTCTTCGTAGAGTTTTTTTTTTATAATTCATGAGAATGTCGAAATGATTTTTTTTTCTAGCCAGTGCTTATTATCGACCAAGTATGTCGCGTAGAAAGACTGGAAATCATGCGAGCAAACAATGACCCATTTGCAGCATGATTATTCCCGAGTTCACACTCCCCCCCTCCCTATTCATAGTATGTCTATATGCGTCGCATGCAACATATGAGCGCAAAAAAAGCATATAATACGTGTGTATGTAATTATCGTTTAGTGGAATGCTGGCGATAACGCAAGCAAGACTCTACATGGTAGAATACATGGTGTAGAAAGAACTTGAAGAAAAATTTTTCTTACGTTTGTGCCTCGTAAATGTACACTGGAAGATTTTATTGCTCGGTCGTGCATACAATTCGGCCGATATCACGTGTCGGAAAACAACGGATATCCTGGTGGAAAATACGCGAGGAAACGATTGAGCACATCTCGCGAATTAATCTGGCTCCAAACCGCTCGCGTTTCAGGACAACAGGTCCGAAGTTCATCGTTCTCGCACAAAGCTGACCTTCGGACAAAGCTTCTTTCGCTCGCCGATGATGCGCGTGGTAATTGGAGCAACGTATTTACTAGACGAGCATATCTCTTTCCAAGTGTGTGATTCTAATGGCGTGCGCGTGAAAAAATTTCTCGGACGAAAATAATCTGTGTCCTGGAATTTCTGTATTCGCTAGATTTCATCGACTTCAAAAACGCATTAATCTTTCTTCGACGTCAATTTATTACTTAATCAGTTTGACTCTGCCACACATTTGAATTTATTAATTAGTTATCATCACTTCGAAAAGCAGTTGCATTTGTCGTACTTTACGAAATTTAACAAATTTACGAAATGTAACAAAAAATAAAAGCGAAAGATACAATTGTACTGCATTAATTCGTTGGATAGCAACCTGACTTGTCGGCTTCATTTATCTGCTATCGATAATAATGCGCGTACGATTTATCTTCATAAGTCTCCAAGCAATGATATACTCTCTCTGTTAATGAAAATTTTGCCTTGCATTTTTCTTACTTAATAAAAAGAATAAATAAGAAAATGGTTTTTAATTTTAACAAAAGACCTATTCACGTGTGCACGTGCGCGTTTATATTTTCTCGCGTCTCATATATTTACCGACAGTTAATAAACTTGTTTAAATAAAATTTATTTTTTTAATTAATTATTGTTAAGTTTAATAAATGTTTTCTGACATTATTTGTGTTTATATCAACTTAAATCTGATTGAATTCTATTTTTTTTTTATTGTTTTGTATTTTTGTCTATAATTGACTATTGATAAATAATAAATGATTTTCTGACGTACTAATGGAATATTGTATACATATATTTATGAAGCACTCAGCATGTAAATCTCATTTCATGACAATATGACAGCACCATTACCAAACATTACTTGCTTTATCGATATAAGATACACAGGAAGCACATTGACCGGATGATGTAGTGCTGGATGCAATATCGGGTGAGGGGGTTCCGATAAACTGCAGTGCATTGATCGACCCAGCGAGTGAATCAGGTCGATAAGTCAGGCTACTACTCTCCGATCCAGCGAATTAATGTATATTACTGGACAAACATACGGCTCGATTTAAGAAATGCAAATTGAATATCAAAGATATTTTAAAAGCTACTTTAAATTATGAAGATATTATTTAGTTATCTGCGTATTATCACATCTAGTTGTCTTATCGCGGCATGTCTGTCAAATTTTCTAGAACGCGAAATTTTCTGGAATGTCCCTAATATAAAATGAGAAAAAACATGATGCACTAATTAGTATAAGATATTATAGGATCCAGTTGCAACCTAGATTTAACTAAACTTTTTGTGTCTATGTTGCAGATATTATCCATGTTCCATGAAGATAGCAAAAAGGCAATTAATTGGGAAGATCTCAATATATGAGTTTAGCTAACCTAAACTATGTAAAGATTACGTAATCTTGAATGGTGAAATCAAATAATTTCATGGACAATAAAAGTTCGATTTTCAGCCATAAGAAAAAAGAAAGATAGGCACAAATTATCGCGATTAGAAAAATGACATGAATGTTTCCGACTATCCAGACTTCTTCAATCTAGCCTATACAAAAAATTTCGTATGTCAATTCCTATTGTTTCGAATTTTAGAAGACTTTGGAAAATAAATCTAAAGGATTACAAAGTTACTCGCTATTATACTTTCTTCCGGAAGTAAATGCTAGATTGCATGCAACGTGATTTTTTCCAATTTTCGTCATAAGCAACAAATCGTCATTATGATAAATCATTTGCTAATCCTGTTAGCGTTTGAGCTAGATCTATTCCCAAGAATCTCTAGATTTTTCTAATCGATATTTAAAACATGTAATTTGAGGATGACTACCTTTTATTTTTATATACAATGGTTAAATGTCTATTATTTCATGATAAAAGCGATTGAAATTTTGCTCTAATTATTTAATTTATATTTTAAATATCTAAACAAAAAAAAAACTTATTGCTCGGTGAAACTACAGATAAGTGAAACGATAACGACAGACAATGGAAATTAAATTAATAACGTTACTTTTTTTTATAAACTGTATGGAATGTTAAAACTGTATAGGAATCGTTAATGTGAATGTAATTCTAAATTTTTTAAAAACATCGATAAAATAACTTTTTAAATAATTGTCCTAGTATTCAAATAAAATAGTTTAAATTTTTTCTAAAAGAGATTTTAAAAAGTGGGAGATGCTGAAAAGTTTTTAAAAAGTTATTGCGAAGAGATTGTTTCATCGTATACGATGATTGGGGCCCTGAAAAGGGCCAGTTTTGTATTAGAAGCAGGATCAGAAAATTATTTTTTTGATGCTTTCGCAGTCTTCGTAGCTGCTTTAGTGGTTTTTGGTTTAGGTGTCTTGGTTTTCGCAGCGGGAGATTTGGTGGCTTTCTTGGTCTTGGACAGATTCTTGGTCTGAGCAGCAGCTTTCTGCTTCGCCGCGGCTTCGACCTTCTTCGCCGCCGCTGTCTTGGCGGTCTTCTTCGTAGCTGCAGCCTTCTTTTCAGCCGCTGTCTTCTTGGTCTCGGTTACTTTTTTCGCTGCAGGCGCTTTCTTCACAACCTTCTTTTCGGTAGTCTTCTTGGTTTCCACGCTAGGTTTCTGTACGGCACGCTTCACCTTGCCCTTAGGAGCGGGCTTGGTGGTAGAGAGCTTGAACGAGCCCGATGCACCCTTTCCCTTGGTCTGCACCACCGCACCGGACGTAACAGCCGCTCTCAGGTATCTCTTGATGAAGGGACCGAACTTGTCGCCGTCGACCTTGTAGGTCGAAGCGATGTACTTCTTGATGGCCTGCACGGACGAGCCCTTGCGATCCTTCAACTCCTTGATGGCGGATGTGACCATCTCCGAAGTCGGCGGATGTGTCGACTTGGGGCGCTGAACCTTGGCAGCTTTAGACTTGGCGGTCTTCTTCGCAGGTGCGGCGGCTGCGTTTTCCGTAGCCGCAGCATTACCAGATGCATTCTTATCCTCCATGGCGATATATGCGAGAGAATTGCGGACGTTCAAAGACGAAGTACAAATATAAACTTTCGTTCCAAACGCTCACAGATGACGCTCTTCGCGAATGTTAGCTTCGCAGTGGACGTCCAACGCGCTACTTGTACTGTGAGCGCGTACCATGGAGAGAGGCCCTCCCAATGTTGCAGGTAGCAGGCTGCCGGGAATGAAAGAGCGCCCGGTAATTGTTCGTTGTTTAAACAATATTTTGCACAATGAAGGTCATACGTTCGCGATTCGGAATCGTAGAAGCAAGTAGCTAGTTTCGTTTTGTATGCATTTTAACGGACCTCGGCGCAAATTACGCCTATTTTTACGCGCTTCCGTGCGACCCGCGCTCCCGGTTCATTCGCGGGGCTCGATTCAATCCGAGAAATAAGTTAATAAATAATATAATTATTAATGTACGGCGCACTTGTGCGGCTCACGAAACGTCGTAATAGCTATGCTAACCGACCGCGGACGTTTACGCCGAGCGACGCACCAGATTCGCGCTGAATATCCCATGTTTCGCGGGTGGCCGAATACAAGCGTTGGCGCGACACAAAAGTGAATACCGATTACAAAGTACATTTACAGACAATTTTATGGAATAGTGTAAAATGTCATTATTGACCGGGAAGGGCACGGATATTATTAGGTTGCGATATTATATGCATAATCGTGAAATTCGCCCCAAAAATATCATATGTACGGCGCGGACGGCCTTCTATAAGACGCCGATTGCTCCCCGTTTGCAGTTGCAAACCTCACTGTTACGACGAACCGTGTGAGACGAGATAACGAAATAATCCGTGGGGACTCGTGTCGACGAAAAATCACACCCAACGAACGTTAAACAGTCGTGCCACGGTCGTTTTTTCTGAAATTTACGAGCTCGGAGTGCAATTCTCATAATTCACCCCTGAGCCGCGAACCGTACGACTGAAAGAACGTAAAAACCGAGTCGTAACCCAGTAATATTTCCAAGTGATTAGTTCTACGGACGATGCGAATGTCTCCGTATCTTGAAGTCGAAATCGATGATATACTCAAATTTCTGTACTTGGATACTTTGTACAACGATTTTTTATGTCAGATTCATATGCCCGAGCAACGTCAGGGGGGCTTCTTATTCGCAGCGCACCGACTAAGTCTCCCTGCGCGCATCATTTGGATTAGTACTTCCAAAATAGTGTTGCAAGCATTTTTCTCACATATTTTTCTCATATGTTTGACACTTTTGAATTTGCAATGAAAAATTGAGAAATGAAAGTGACTCGAAGCACTAAAATATGTATGTATTTCTCGTAATGTTGTCTATATCTTACAGCTAAGGGGATCGTATAAGAGACACTCGGTGAAATTGAGATGCGAAGCGATTTATATTTATTTACAAACAATTTTAACTGTATTATAGAATTTAGATGAGAAAATTAGTCCTGAACTATGATTAAGATTGCTATTTCATTCCAAGCTGTTTTGTTACACAATCTTTATTGCATCTTTATCTATCTTGTTTCCCTGAAATGTCGCTACGTTCTTTTTATCTTACAAATATAATTTCGCGGAACTTCTTAATAAAATTATTTCATAACTAATATATATAAATATAATTTTTTTTATTTATTACTACGTTATTATATTAAAACATATTTGCATTGTTCTCATAAATAAACTTTACAGAAATATTTATGAAAGTACATAAATATGATGCTTGACGTTATATGTGCAACTTTCAGTCACACATTTCGTACATACTATATTTGCCGTATTTAAAAGCAGAAGCACGTAATAAAGGAAAAAAATAAGATTCCGTGTATAAATGCAAATACTTGACCGAATAATAGCATCAAAAATAATAGAATATTAAAAGCTACGTTTCATTGATTTTTGTTTTATAGGTTAACGTATTTGTCAAAAATAATTTCATGATGTGTTGTCTCTTTGAGATAATAAATCATTCGTAATATATTTGTTTAATATATTTAACTTTTTGATTCTAAAAATAATAACTTATTCCAAGTTTATAATTTCTTAAAAATGTGTATCTAAAATTAAAACGCTTATGCTAAATAAATACGTGTCACATTGACCGAGATTTTATTCCGTTTAAAGATACTGCAATAGATTATTATCACTATTTTATCTTTTGAAGAGATTAAAGGAGAAGAAGTACAATTAAGAACGAGCAATATAGTTTAATGGGGATACAGGAACATTACATCTCGCAAATTTAGGTTACGTATCTAAATATTTTTTCATGTAACGCATTTTTATGGAATTTTAGTAAACACTTGAAGCTAAAGAAAAGAATTAAAACATATTTAGATTTTGATTTTTCAATAATAAATATTTTCTGAAATAAACTTCTATAGACTAAAATGTGTTTTATCATATAATTAAAATATCCACTCTCAATATCCATACTCTAAATCGAAAATAATAAATCTTGCGCAGAATTATCAGAAAATGTAATTTTATATTCAGCATTTGACATTTGACATTAAATATGATATTTTCTATTTGCTTCCGCTATATGTAATTTATATCATTAACTTCAAGATTTTATTCAGTGCCTGCACAAATTGTGAAGATTATACAGTCTCGTAATTTACATTAATATTGTTACATTATATAGACGTATTTTATTTTACATTAGAGTCAATACTTATACAAGTCAAAAAGTCAATATTTAAAATAAACAAATATTTGAACATAAACAAATATTTCAAATATTTAAACATAAACAAATATTTGTGATTTAATGGACTCAGCGATAAATATTCCATCCTAAATATGAATATTAAACTGTTAGTTTTGTTATCATGTAAAACAATGTGATTTATCATTTAAATTTGAAATTCGAATATTTCATTTTTGTTGTAAGAACGTAAATAACCTCTCTGCTACTTTTTTAAGTTAATAATAATTAAATTATTAAAGTTATTTTTATTGTTCTTGCATATACAAGTTGATATCTAAGCGAAATCACAAATTTGAAAAGTATTTGAATTGAAATCAATCGTCTTTAGTGCATTGAATTTAATAATTTCTTGAATCTATATTTATCATTGACTTATCGTTGTTGTTATATATGAAATAAGTCAGGAAAGTAATACAACACATTTTTTACATTCTCGTACGCTAAACGTTACGAGGGATACTCTTTAGAAACACGTGGTAGGGGAATAGGTTTGTCGCGCACGTTGCAGTCGCTTCTCCCCACCACTACTGCGTCGACCAATCGCTAGCGTTTCGAGGTCTATAAAAGCAACTGTAGAAAGTGCTGCTATGCATTTTCCTACTGACCAGCGTTCAGGAAGGTTCTCTCGCTTAGATTTCGAAAGATGGCACGTACGAAGCAAACTGCACGCAAGTCCACCGGAGGCAAGGCTCCTCGAAAACAACTGGCAACTAAAGCGGCTCGTAAGAGCGCGCCTGCCACAGGCGGAGTGAAAAAGCCTCACCGTTACAGGCCTGGAACAGTGGCTCTTCGTGAGATCCGTCGCTACCAGAAGAGCACCGAATTGCTCATTCGCAAACTCCCGTTCCAGCGTCTCGTCCGTGAGATCGCTCAAGATTTCAAAACTGATCTGCGTTTCCAGAGCTCGGCTGTTATGGCATTGCAGGAGGCCAGTGAGGCTTATCTCGTTGGTCTGTTCGAAGACACCAATCTCTGCGCTATTCACGCCAAGCGAGTCACCATCATGCCTAAAGATATTCAGTTGGCGCGTCGTATTCGTGGAGAGCGTGCTTAATTTATTTAAAAAACCGGCCCTTTTTAGGGCCACTAACCTTTTCATACAAAGGATCATCTTCCTTCGCTTTACATTTTTCATATTTTACATTTAACAATTAAGTTCTTTTTATATTTCAAATGTATAATTTACATAAATATCCAATTCCAGGTCAGGTTGAATCTTTAGTGTCGAATAATTTTTGTTCATGTGCATTTCTTATTTGACACCAAAGATCCAGCCGTAATTTGCTTATTATTTACATAATTATTGTTTTAGATCCGATCTTGATTTTTTAATATTTTAAATTTATATTTTAACAATGCTATTAATCTTTGTTAGACCTGTGTATCAATAATCATAATTTTAATGTTGCAAATAATGAACAATTATTTAAATATATTTGAAATTTGTTGTTGGATGCTTTACATGTTATAAATGTCAGTTTAAACAATGTTTTTTTTCAACTATATTTTTCTTTTCTATAATTGTTTTCTAACACTTCTAAACAATGCCTGGAAAATCTGGCTCGAGTTTTATTATAACCTTGGTACTTCACTTTTTTTACTTCATTTCTTTTCTCTTTATTTTTAGAGACTTGTTTTACAAGAGATACTATAATATATTAATAATTGCAAAAAACTCGAAGTCAGAAAAATAAATACTAAAAGCAATTTCTATTTCTTTTCTACCTAAAACAAGCAAGAAAATGGATCAATATAAAAGAAAAAAAATATATAACTATTTTTAAGATAATTTATTAATAAAGATTGTCGCTGTTGAATTCAATTGTTTTTTAATCTTCTTTTTCATCAAAGATTATATTTACTAATTTATTATCTCTTAAAAAACATGCTCTATTGAATAACGAATATAACTTGATTCTTGATTAGACCAATAAATAAATAGCCACGTAACTATGTGAGAGTAATATTGCTTGTAAAGATGCTCCAGTTTAAGATTTATTAAGAGTGATCTCATACTAAATGCCAATAATTACATTTTTACATATATCATTTGCTATTCATATAAGATGCAGGCTCTATGCGGCGCGCCTCACACGCGACCGCTTTATCCATGAATGCACGTTGCTCCTAACCTCCATAACCTCAAAAATTTTCAATCATGTTTTAACGATTCAGTTTGTAACATTTTATTCATATTTAATGTTTTAGCAAGAGCTTGAAGTAAATAATATTTATAGCAGTCTATCAATGATAATATTACGTATATATATTTTATATATGTGTATGTGTGTGTGTATCAAATAGATGTAGCTGAAATTTAAATATCAAGAAACGAGACGAAAATACGTATTTTATATTTTATTATATATTATTACATTTTCTAATTTTAGCATAAAATAATCTAGAAAATTAAGACAAAAAGTTTGAAGTCTATAAATTGTATATGTACTTTTCCTCTGTGCACAAAGTGTAAGTAATTTCTAAAAAAATGCACGACTTTTAATGCATTAAACCTATTAAAAGTAAATCTAGCTGATATTTCTATACCGAATACATGTGAAATTTAATTGGAAATCAAACAGTTGTCTGTCAATTCCGGAGTATTAGATATTTAGACTTTTTTATTAACATTTTTATAATTTTGACTATACTTATATCGTTTCTTTTTATAATAATGATAAACCAATAAACGACTTATAGCATAGAATCATTTGAAGTATGAGACGTCTTACAAGTTTTATGTATATTCACGATTTTGTTATCTGAGAATTCATTACGAGGTATATTAAGAAAAAAATAGTATTGCATAGTGAACGGGAAGTTGATCAAACGTTTGAAACATTTGTGGCCCTGAAAAGGGCCGATTTAATTCCAGAGTCCACTGCTCTTCCCTTAACCTCCAAAACCGTATAGAGTTCTGCCTTGACGCTTCAGGGCGTAAACGACGTCCATGGCAGTCACGGTCTTTCTCTTTGCGTGTTCGGTGTAAGTGACAGCATCGCGAATAACGTTCTCGAGGAAGACCTTCAATACGCCACGAGTTTCTTCGTAAATCAAGCCGGAGATACGCTTGACACCGCCACGCCGCGCCAAACGACGTATAGCCGGTTTGGTGATACCCTGGATGTTATCGCGAAGAACCTTCCTGTGACGCTTCGCTCCTCCTTTTCCCAATCCTTTACCTCCCTTACCGCGACCAGTCATCTTGTATCTCTGCTACAATAATCGGTGATCGACGCTCGAACGAAACCGACTGACGTGGGGAAGTGCGCTGCGACCGTTTTTATACTATACCAAGCCAGCCTTTCCCCTCCACGTCGACATCGACCAATCAGAACGCGCGCCTCGGTTTCTGTCTTATTTTTTATTCAAATGAAAAATTTTAATAAATCGCACACACTCACGTGCACTCACATAAAAAATTTATAAAAGAATTACATTTACATTAAAAATATTACACTGCTTTTTATCATTTGTTCAATCATTCGATATGCAATGAAAGTATGTGTATATATATATATATATTTGTGCATGATTCCAATTAATTTAATTCAAATAGCTTCATATTGCGAACAGTATGAAGAAAATGAGATTATAAAAAAAAAAACATTTTTTTGTTAATCTAATGTGATATCATTCAATGGCATACGAGTCGAGGATGCTTCCAAGATTATACTATTTATACTATGTATAAATCTTCTCAACGGTTACTTTTTTAAGACATTAATTCAACGTTAGCTGCACGACAAGTTATGCGAGAATGTCATTTACATTTGATATTTAAATTACTATTTAAATTGCGTTAGTAATATGCTGAAAATGGAGACAGTACTACTTTTTCTCATAAATCTGCCAGGCAAAATGTGCAATTATCCATTGTCTAATAATAAAGTTAGATTCATATTTTAATCATGGTATGTTAATGAATATATTAATGGAATCAAAGAATGGAGTTGAGAGCATACAGTAACTGTTCCATTAAAGAAAAGTTAAAAAAGAAAACTTTATATCTCGGAAGAAGGAAGAAGCGAGAAGCAAATGTGAATTCTACTAGGCTGCGCGAGCGTCGACCAATAGCGTTACGGCGAAGCAGGAGTCGAGCGCTCCTCGCCTGTGATTGGTGCAACGCTACAGATGCTTTTCGCTATATAAACGCGCGTTAGGAGTTTCAGGAATCATTCGACTCCTTGAGTTCGTTGCTGCTCATTCGACGTACGAAACTTGCAAGAGATTCGATTATGCCACCCAAGGCTAGCGGTAAAGCGGTGAAGAAGGCCGGAAAGGCCCAAAAGAACATCAGTAAGACTGACAAGAAAAAGAAGAGGAAGAGGAAGGAGAGCTATGCTATCTATATTTACAAGGTGTTGAAGCAAGTCCACCCAGACACTGGAATTTCCAGCAAAGCTATGAGCATTATGAATAGCTTTGTTAACGACGTTTTCGAGCGTATCGCGGCCGAGGCGTCACGATTGGCTCACTACAATAAACGCTCAACGATCACATCTCGGGAGATCCAGACTGCTGTGAGGCTCCTTCTACCTGGCGAGTTAGCAAAGCACGCCGTTAGTGAGGGAACCAAGGCGGTCACCAAATACACAAGCTCAAAGTGAATTACCACTACAAAAACGGCCCTTTTCAGGGCCAACCATTATCTCGTAACATTGGATATTCTCTCGCATTCGAAAAATTGTTTCATTTTCCCTAGAAAAACACAAGTGAAATGCTGTCTTAATTTTTTAATTAAGAGTTAAAGACAATGTTCCTATTGTTTTTTATATAACATCTTCATATTCCTCGCGTCTTTTGTTTGAATGAGATAAATTTTTATTTGCAATTGCCAAACGTAATTTTGTAGGTAATAGCAATCTGACTTACCGACCCGAGTGTTAGTGTTTTTACATTGGTAAATATATTTAATTTGGTAAAAAATGCAAGGTGAAATAAAAAGAAAATTGGTTACTTCTTCTCGTACGCCTTTAATTTCGATGAATCATGCGCATATTGTCATCAATCCAGTAGACAAATCCGGTCAAGTTGCTACCATAACCCAGCAATTAAGATAGTTCTAGCGTGAAAAGAAGGTGCGAGCCCTATGAAAAGTAAGAAAATATTAAATTACAATCATTAGTATTAGTATAATTCATGTATATTAATGAAGGACAAGCAACGAAGTTTCATTTGAATTCAAGTACGCGGTGTTGCCACGGTTTCGCTATAGACGCAGCGGTATCCCCATCCTTCACACTCAATATTATGTATTCCCTTAATTTTCTAGATTTTATTACAACAAATAAGCACAGTGAAAAATTCTGAGATAAACTATATTCAAAAAGGATTAAAGAATAAAATACTAATTTTTTTGTCATTCTATCGATTAGTTCTCTCTTAAAAAGAGAAAAAAGTTGTAAATTATGACTCGTAACCAGAAGGTTTCAAAGCATTGCAATATTACGCCGTATGTTATAAGTATTAAATTGAAAAATAAATAACTCGAAAACCCGACGGTCAATCTCATCTAAATTTTAATAGAAATTCAAAAACATGAAGATTAAGCAGTTAAATTAAAAAAATCTATCAAAAATGATTTCAACGCTAGAATTTAGGATACATCATATATGTTTTTTGCAAAATTTTTTGTAGGTCAAAAATTAGACATAAGCTATTTAGAAGGATGAACTATTGATTTGAAATATTGTCATTGTTAAAAATGCACAGGAACTAAAAATTTTAGCTCAATATTGTTCTCTTTAAGTTCTTAAAATGTTAATAAAATAATTTAATCAAGCAGTAATTACAAATACATTTTTACATTATTATTCTTGTAATTATTATTTTGTTTGCGGTTACAATTAATTATTCGTTTATGAATGAGGTAACCTAACCTCATTTATAAACGAAATGTCTATTTCAAACCACTACCATGTATATGTCGCTGACGCGGGCCATGCAAGACCATGCACGTGAATGCGGATGAACAGTGTGATTGAGTGTTTAAATATCAATGATATATAAACGTTTAAGAAACGCGTATCGCAAAACTTTTTAAAATGTGTGTAAATATTGCAAATAACTATCAATTCGTTCGTTAAATTTTAATCACATATAACGTAAGTATCAGCAATAAAATATACGCTAAAAAAATGAGGTTAAGTTTTACGAGAGCTTTGTGATGTCTCTGTAATAATTGTAGTCAGTATCCTTTTATGTTCTTTCACAAAGTCATATTTCATTGCTTGTAAATTTGAAATCATATAAGTTTATTTTAACAATGATAGTCTGCATATGTATTCGTAGCCAAATAAAACGGAGGAATTGCCGGTTATTCATAACCTCTTAAAATGTCCGACGACGAGGATTTGGTTTACGTAAAGAAACAGAAAACTGTCCATTATGGCTCCTTGGAAGAGACAGAACGTGCACGACTTGCAGCTGTCGTCGAAACTACAGACGAAGAAAAGGATAACACAAATACGAACGATGTTGCCAATGTTTCCGTCTCAGGGGGAAATATACATATCTCAAATGAGTATATGGAGCTTGAGGATGAAATGTCCAAAGATCGACAGGCACTATTGGAAGAATTTGAACGTAGAAAAAAAGCTAGACAAATTAATGTGTCTACGGATGATTCCGAAGTAAAGAAACACCTGAGACAATTGGGTGAGCCAATTTGTCTATTCGGAGAAGGTCCAGCAGATAGAAGGACAAGATTAAGAGAATTATTAGCCAGTGTGGGGGAGGATGCTATTAAAAAGAAACATGAAGAGGAAGAAAAGCCGACTCATATAATCGAGAAGGATACGGAGTCGACTTGGTACCATGAGGGTCCAGACTCTTTGCAAATTGCACGATCGTGGATGGCATGTGAGTCATAAATATACGATTTTACCATTATAAAAAATGTACATGTCATTTTTATTATTTTTGTACTATAAACATTATTTAACTTGTGTGTGTGTGTGTGTGTGTGTGTATTGTGTTTACAGCATATTCATTACCCAGAGCAAAGGCACGACTGGATAAGGCAAGGCAAGATCTATTATTACCAGCTGCAACTCGTACAGCGAAAAGACAAGAACTTTTGAAGAAGTTACAAGCATTGAGCATTTATTGCTCTCAAATTGGTGACAGGAGACCCATTTCATTTTGCCAGTTTAGTCCTAATTCAAAAATCCTTGCAACAGCTTCATGGTCAGGCTTATGCAAGTTATGGTCTGTACCTGACTGTACTTTGTTGCGTACTTTACAAGGACACAATTGTAATGTTGGCTGTATTGTTTTCCACCCAAAAGCTACAATAACAGAAGATGTGATAGGTGATAATGCGGGACAAACTTGCGTGCTGGCATCTTGTGCAGCAGATGGTATGTATATTATTATAGTAGTAATAGTATAGTAGCTATAGAAGATGGGATTAAGTTAATCTCTAGATCTGGAAATTTCTCTGTGAGTTACTCCATGGTTTTTCAGATTAAATTGTCAGTTCCAGCTCAATATTATACACCTGGTTTCTGAGACTGTTCATCCTTTTTTCTTCTAGATCCTTGGGCTAAGAAACATATAGCCCCAGGATCTGCTGCAAACAGTGGCAGTAGAATATGTAAACTTTTCTCACTTTTCTCACTTTCTTTCTCACATTTGCATCAATGTCTTTTTATACGTGTTTCTCAGTAAATGCAAGTGTAAGTCTCAAGTCACATGATCTGTGAAAAGATCGATTTCAATTCTCACTTTACCTGTTTATTGTCAATTCTTTTATTCTACTTGGCATAGGATATCTCAATAGTTTGGATTGTTGGCAACTAATCACGAAAGGAATTTTGCCTATTGTCTTTTATATCTACATGAAAGTGTAGACCTTTTTCCTCTTTTTCTCATGGTGTAATCTTCAATTCAATTTGGTATATCTAAGTAGATTCTAGATATTTTGTGTCATTTTCCTCACCTCAGAGCTTCACAGACTCAGTAAGTTCAGGTTTGTATTTTCTGATGAAGATTGTCAGAGATCAGAGACTGTGATTTTTGATGAATTAATTATCAAGTTTTTGATTTTATACAAGTTTTGTGCAATTCTCAAAGAATGTAACTCTTTTTCGTTGATAGTTGCAATATTACGTAAAATTATATGATGATGTTATTTGACCTAAATTTTGTAACAGGTACTGTAAAACTATGGAGCGGTGGCACTGGCGAAGAACCATTAGCGGAAGTGGAAGGACACGAACCTCACAGAGTTTCCAGAATAGCTTTTCATCCATCTGGACGATTTCTCGGCACATGTTGTTACGATGCATCTTGGCGATTATGGGATTTGGAGCAACAAGCGGAAGTACTTCACCAAGAAGGTCATGCTAGAGCAGTACACTGTATTAGGTATATTTCCTCGCATATATTATTGTTTAATTTTTAATTATTTAATTATATATTGATCTTTTCTTGCATATTTATTTAGCTTTCAATGCGACGGAAGCGTTTGCGCCACAGGCGGTCATGATTCTTTCGGCAGAGTATGGGACTTGCGTACCGGTAGATGCATAATGTTTATGGAGGGTCATCTAACATCCATCTTTGGTATCGATTTCTCGCCAAACGGTTTTCACATAGCGACAGCAAGCGAAGATAACACTTGCAAGATATGGGACTTGCGAAAGAGAACCTGCATATACACGATACCAGCGCATACCAATTTGCTATCCGACGTGAAGTATCAGAGAACAGAAGGGCAATACTTGGTTACCGCATCTTATGATAATACAGCCAAAATTTGGTCCAACAAGACATGGCAACCTCTCAAGATGTTGCCAGGCCATGATGGAAAAGTCATGTCCGTTGATGTGTCGCCCGATCATAAGTTTATTGCAACCAGTTCGTACGACAGAACTTTTAAGTTATGGGCTCCGGAATGAAATACTTGAGAGAACATTCTTTCCTAACAACTAGAAATATTCTATTGCTAGAAATACTACTTGTAAAAATTTATCTTAGCATTTTTAAATATAATATTGCATAAACGTATAAAACATGTTTTATGTGAAAGTATCTGATTTGTTCATCATATATATTGTAATGTATAAATTACTATTAATTTCATATTATAATCGTGTAATTTTGTATGACAAGTTTTTATTTAAAAAATTAATATTTTTAAAAATGTATTTTTGTTTATATTGGTTTATATTGGTTATATGGAAATGCTTTTTTGTTCTCTGAATATGCAGTATATTTGATTGCATTCGGAAATATGCAAGAATATTATTAACATTTACACTGCGTTTCAGAGAAATATGTCTTCCGTGAAATAGGTTTTATAATCGCGTATAAACTTTTGACGTTATTTATAACTAGGGCAGCTGCCTGTTCAATAGTGCACTGCTGTTGTGCTGACGTTTATATCCTCAACAAAGAGTTGCAAACGCGTTAACTGCAGGATTCGAACTCTCGTACTTAGGTTTGTCGAGTACATTTCAAGATAAACAGGAAGACTAAAAGAGGAAGACTTCGCTTAGGTTATTAATAAACTTTTAGCAAAATTTTGAGAGCGACAATACATCCTTTAAAACTTCTGTTAGGAGCCTTGCATCGTTTTACTGACAGAGATGACTCACTCTTAAAAACTCTTTAATTTGTCTTTTTCCATTTTCAATTGTATTCAAGTGCTTTTAATATTATTACCAACTATGTTTTTATACTCCGATATATTTGTATCATCAAATATATTTTTGGGATTATTTATGGTAAAACGTACTCACTAAATTTATAATAATTTATAATATTAATTTATTATAATCTCATCTATTAATATCTCAGATATATCAAAGATTATATCTCTTATATCTTTATGAATTTAGCAAATACAATTATTCTACAGGATATCACAGCTGTTATATAGCTATGATGTAGAGTTATTCTTATTCCATAGTGAAAATTTCCTATTTTATAAATATTTTTGTTGTTAATAAATTATAATGATTTACAAAAATAGTTACAATTTAAAATTTTGATTCGATACATATATAGTATGAAAAATAATTAGATAAAATAGTACTTTATTTGATTTATTCGTAGTCCATCATGCCTGAGTTTGTTTCGATTTATATCTTTCGACATTCGATATGTGTTTTCCCTTTAAAAAAGTTCATTTGTAGTATTTTATGGATGATTCTAGCCATCCTGAGATCACAAAGTTTGAAGTGATCGATTCATGCTGATTCTATGAGAGGTAAGGGTTGATGAAGCCAAGTTCTGCTGCCTCCTTCAGCGAAATCCGCAGCCGCGTGTCCGTCGCCTTTCAAAATCCATTTCGTCGTTAATAATCCATCCACTCCTACCGGACCACGTGCGTGGATACGTGTCGTGGAAATACCGACCTTTGAAAAAGAATTATAGAATTTTATATGCATATTAGTAGACAATTATTTTATCTATAATTTATAAGTTTGTTATTTTGTAACTTTGTTAGAGAACGTATATACGTATATACGTTCTTTAACTTTGTGTGTAAGAACGTATCATTATTGATTGGGAACATGTTCTTTCAAGTGTTCTTTATAGATAAAACAACTTTTTTGTTTTTCAACAAAAATACTAGTTTTGTTTTGGGAGTCTTACCTCTGCTCCCAGACCGAATCTATAGCCGTCTGCGAATCTGGTGCTGGCGTTATGGAAGACACATGCACTGTCTACCTCTCTCTGGAAATGCATCGCTGTGTTGGTGTGCTCGGTGACAATAACATCAGTGTGATTGCTACCGTATTTATGTATGTGGCTGATGGCATCGTCGACGTCCGAAACTACTTCTATGGTACATTCGAGTGCGCCGTACTCGGTTCGCATACTTTTAGCGGCGGGTGGACCGAAGGTCAATAATTCTCTTAGTTTTGGGCCGGAATTGATTTTCACCTGAAAAATACTCTTTTTTGTTATCCGGAAGATTTGTAATAAAATTTGTAATAAAATTAATGTCAAGCAATAAAGCTTCGATCATGGAGAAAGAGTTTTAATAAGTGATTGGAATAAGAGAGTGGTACTGAAACATTAAATTAGAATACGTGACACATATAGAAATTTTTTTCCATTTATATTTCAACAAAAGATGTAGAACAATCCTTTTTTATTCTATCTCAAAAGAGCCAATATATACTTGGTGTGACTTGAATATAAACTTCTAACATTTTGCGAAATCTTCTGATGAAAAGTTCTTGACGAAAGTTTTGCTCACGAACGCGAAATACTGCAGCGTGACACGAAACAAGAAACTGAGAAGAAATAGTTTACATTAATTCTTAATCCTTTAAATTTCTGGAGCTACTACCAGTGAATTCTTTAATCCTCTTAAAAAATTAATTTAAAAAACTAATAAAAACTAAGACGATTATATATATATATATATAAGTGTAAATATGTGTATAACTAAATACATACACACACACACACACACAGAGTTATATATTTTTAAATATTCTCATAAACGGAGAAAACCAACTCACCCCTTCTTTATGCAACATGCTGCACACGTCACTAAAGAAGCTGCCGCTCATAAGGCTTTCATGTACCAGCAACGTCTCCATAGCGTTGCACGCGGCGGGGTAATCGCACTTGGAATCCCTGATGACCCTTATGGCCTTCGTTACATCCGCGTCCTTGTCAACGTAAACGTGACAGATGCCCTCAGCATGCCCTAACACGGGTATGTGCTTAGACTGCTCCTGGATCGTGAGAACCAAATCTGAACTGCCGCGAGGAATAATGAGATCTATATGCTTGTCCATCGAGAGAAGATCGCTCACATCCTCCCTCGTGGACACAAGCGAAATAGCGTTCGACGCGCCGAACTTTTCCAGCGCCTCCTTTACAAGCATCATCAGATACTTGTTACTGTGGGAGGCTTCTTTGCCACCCTTCAGAAGAAGCCCGTTGGCACTGGACATGGCCAGGGCGGCTACCTGAGGCAGGCTATCCGGCCTGGATTCGAAGATCACCAGCAGCACCCCGATGGGCACCGTTATCTGCTGCAATTCCAGACCATCGGCCAATCTAGTCCTACGGACCACACGACCTACATTGTTCAATGAATCGTCCGCAATCTGCTGCAAACCTGAACTCAGAGACTTGAGCTTCGACGGTGTTAGAGACAGACGCGATAGCAAGGCCGTCGCCAGATTTTTCTTACTCGCAGCTTCCAGATCCAGCGCATTTGCTGCGAGAATATCGGACTGTTTGGACTCGAGCAAATTCGCGAGAATTTTTATGCACTCGGCTCGTTCTTCCGGGCGTAACGCTTGTAGCACTCTACTGCCGACGCGGGCTGAAATTTTATTCCTATACGTGAATATGTAATTATTCAAATATTTTAAAATAATAAAAGAACTTTAGCCTGAACGCTCTACTTCGATCTTATCTTGCGATCATGATGTTTCTATACTTATTCTTGCTTTTATTTGTATACATACATAGTATTAAAAAATTAAGACTTAAAAAAAGAATAAAAACGAAAAAAAGAGTGCGTAATGTTTGCACTCGTAAAAATAGTTTTATACGAATATTGTTTTAACCTTTATTTTTGCTATAAAAGTAGCGATATGAAAGATTACAATGTGCCAATTGGGCATGAGTACACATCATGGCGCGCATGATTCATATTCCATTATTCGGTTCCTATAAGACCTGGGTGTATCAAGTCAGTTTTATATGTGTGATAAAAGAATTGAATTTTTTATATATATTTATTTAACTTACGCTTTATCTTTTTTTAATTAATCTACATTGGTAGAAATGGGCATAAGCGGATAAAATTTTTAATTAATTTAATTTGGGAAGCGTATTACATAATACTTTTATTAAAGTATCTTTATTTTTTTACATTGAATATTAAGAAGGATTTTTAATTTTATATATATACATATATATATATTTATTATTAAATATTTTTTAGTTATTTTACATATATATATATATATATATATAATAATAAATTAAAAATCTTTCTTAATATTCAATGTAAAAAAAAATAAAGATACTTTAATAAAGGTATTATATAATACGCTCCCCAAAGCAATTAATTAAAAATTTCATCCGCTTATGCCCATTTCCACCAATGTAGATTAATTAGAAAAAGATAAAGCGTAAGTTAAACCGAGATTAGAGTTAATCTACACTGATTAAAATAGGCATTAGTCGTTTTTTTAGATTACAATCGTATTTCCCGTTAATTTGGTTCAAGTATAGATATACTCTCTTTATCGCGGATGCATACACTTGCCACACTGCCGTGTCTCTTGATAAGATTTTTAAGCAAATTTTTTGAAATCTTAAAGTTAAAAGAAATTAAAAGAAATATTACCATTTTCGGCGACCACTTCGACAGGAGTGGACGAGCCGGCAGCCTGCGTGAAGAACGTTCCAATCTTTCTGCCCGACATGATGTTCTTAATAGCCTTTTCTTGCGTGCCATTGCAGATAACTACCGCAACGCCACGATCCATTGCCCAGAGTGCGGCGTTGACCTTGGAGTCCATGCCACCTGTGCCTACCTTCGACTTCTGCCCAAACTTGATGGTACTTCTCAGATCGGAGCTGAAGGTGTGTAGCATCTTCGCGCCATCCTGCCAAGGTGGAAGATTGTAGATCCCATCAACGTCGCTCATGAGAACCAACAGGTCCGCTTGGACCTCGGCCGCTAGCATGGCTGCCAGGGAGTCATTGTCTTTAATGGATATTCCTCGTCTGCCACCACCGCCAGCGATCTCCTCATCGACCTGCGGTGGCGGAGACACCGCGTCGTTCGTATTAATGATCGGCACGATGTTCAGGCTAATCAGTTCGCTCAGCGTGCTGAAGAGGTTCTTCCGCGTTTCTTCGTTATAAAAATCGGGCTTGGTCACCAGTACCTGGGCGATTTTGACTCCATACTGGGCGAACATTGCGTCGTAAAGGGACATGAGGCCTGACTGACCTACTGCGGCAGCTGCTCTAGGTTCCAACATCGTTCCTGCATAAATATCAAGGATGTAATTTACAATGTCTTTTTTTTTTTTTACTTTGTAGTATGTAGTACCAAAGAAGAATTCTATAGCATAACTTAGCGACTTTTGGAATAATTAAGAGTAACATTTTCTTCAATGTCTTGTCAATTGTCCGTTTATTTTTGTTTTATTGATGAAATTTTCTCTCCGAGTTAATGAGAAACGCGTTAATATAATGTTACCTGTGTGTAATAATACTACCTACATAAACTCGGAGAGAAAATTTCATCAATAAAACAAAAATAAACGGACGATTGACAAGACATTGAAGAAAATTGCTCTTTCGCATGTGCGCATCGATCGAAAGATGTACTCGACAAGATTCACAGGATAAATAGAATCCCAGAGGAATTCATCGTTGGGCAGTTGTAGCTCAACCTATATATAGACTTATATATAGACAGATCGGACATTGTAGTCTTGGCAGACTGCCCAGACAGATATTTGAAACTATTCTCGAAGCGTTAACACCTTCCGACATAATGCGTACCCATGGGTATTCTTACAAACAGTTGAATTTATGGACGATCGACTTATTTCTTCTTCCAAGAATCTTTCAAATGGTTATATATCATCTCAAGAAAGAAGCTCGTTAACGTCTCTTCAACGGCCTGACAGTACAATTTATTGAAGAAACTTCTTATTCTTTTCCACTATACATTTCAAACAGTACATGTATCATTTATCTTTAGTAGCTCTGTAATTTTTTAATAACAAGACGGATATTAAAATGTATAGCCCAAGGTTGATTCGCTCGCCTGTCTCGTAAAAATATTAATATCCCGCCTGTGAATTGTTTACGCTATATTGTCTGTATTCTCCACACATGTATACCGTACTAAATCAATGAATCGTTAGTGAGGAATAGCCTTGATTGCAATACCAATAAGAGCATTTCTATCACGTATATCAGCGGAGAGGAAATTCGTTACTGAGGAAGTTATTGTTTTCCTGAGGATCGATGCATATTAAATGTATCCCATGAAATATTCGTTTCTTAATGAGAATAATAACGCAACGAATAAATTATTATTCATGCTTTGCCAACAACGAAATTTTATTACCTATTTCAAATTAATATTTATTTGTTTCACAAATAAATAACAGATCTTCCGGAATTTATTTCGAAGTGAACACATTTTACATAACAGGTTTAACTAATTTTATCTAAGGATAATATAATCATCATATTATGTAATGCTCTTTGAGATAACCATTTTGTAATAATAACATTACAACTTCGTAATATATGTAAAATAACCATCTCTTTCGTGCAAGCCATACTAACGATTACACGTGTTAATATAATGTTACCTGTGTGTAATAATACTACCCACAGAAATTCGGAGAGAAAATTTCATCAATAAAACAAATTGCATTTTTCAAACTTCATTATAATTTCTTTATACATTTGACTCGATGTGTATACTCTTAATTAGAATTATGAGAACATTATCGATTGGGCGCATTATTCAACCCGTCTCTCAAAGGGAAATACGTAATGTAAACTTCACAGACAAGATTATCGCATTCTGGTCTCAATTATGCTAATGACAGTTTCTGCATACGTACGAAATTCGTCTCCTATCATCAGTGCATGAAAATATTAATTAAAGCGGGCGTCTATCGAGTGCGTCTATAGATATTGTGTCTGATGGACGAACGTGTGTGCAGGAGAACATGAAATTGGCACAAACATACTCCCACGCCAATTACCGTGTTCAACATTAGTGTTTCAGCTGACCGCCGTAGGAAGAGTAAAGGAGACGGTTCTTACTTATGAAATAAGTCAACTTGAATTTAAGGACTTGTGATTAATGGTTTTTGAGAATGGGAAATCTGCATTTTTACAAAATTGTAAGATACAAAATCATCAACGTCAAATTGTTGAGATGAAATTGAAAAGAATATGGAGATATTATCTCGGTATTAATTAATTTTTATACAAAAAGAAAATTTGTCAGTATATAGTCTCTCTCACTATTATTGTATAGAATATAACGCTAACTAATTATTTTAGTAATTGTATTATTAATTATTCTATCCGAGACAGGAATAATTTCCAAAAGCACGATGTAAGATTAAAAAACGTAAGATTTAGAATAAAGAAGTACCTGCGTGTTCCCTCGTGTGATCCATAGGACTCAGGGTCTCTCTCATCGACATGGACATTAAAAGCTCCTGAGTGAGCTTTTGCTTGCCAAAGGCGACCGCTCCACTAGTCACCATGATGCATTCACGTCCCTCGATCTGACATTCGGCCACCTGCTCTACGATAGATGCCAGACGTCCAAGAGCTAGACCGTGTTCATCTTCCCTCGTTATAACGGCACTGCCGAGTTTGATTACTAGTCGACGAGCGTACTTCAATTCGCTACGCTCCGAAAAGGTTTGTTGCCTTCGTGGTCTCTCCGACGTTTGCAGCCCCCTTCGCACGTACCCTTGCGACACGCCATTACTCTTGAAAAGTTTTTCATGACAAATGAGATAAAATCGCGGAGAGAAAACAGCTGTAAGGAAGAAAGAGAAGGAGAGAGAAAGAGAGAGAAACTCAGAGTAGTCTTGAATAAATTATCGTTTCAAAAGAAGGAAAAGAGGATTGGGTTTACTATTAAATATTACCCGACAAATACTTATTAAATGTAAATAAGATGTTATTAGCTACTGCACTTTATACATTCATGCAGCAAAGAAGTTTTGGCATTGTTGGAAAGTCTTCATCGAAGAAATTGTGAAGTTATAACAATGTAAGACGCAAGTAGAGATTAGCATTAAAGAAAGAATGAAGATAAAGGGGCACTCTTATGCAGATAGATTATATTTATTTAAGTATACTTATGCGGTATATTTAATAAAATTTCCAAGAATATTTATTTAAAGTTAAATTACATCTGTAAGCAAAGCTGATTTTTTTCCCATAATCGTTGAATTAGTCATAGTACAAGGCACGTATTTAAACATAGATTATTATCTTACTTTTATATGCGATGATGTTATTGACTCATCATTTTTGCTACATTTAATAAAATATTCATTGTTAATACCTGCATTTGCAGGCACAGTGCGCAATATAAAATTTACTTACATCTTTCTTAAATTTTCATCTATATATCTTTTGTATCATGAACAAATATTGATTAATCAACATATCATGATCATAATCAATACAAACAATTGATTAATTAAATATTAAAGTTTATTGTAAAGTTTTCTTAAAGAACTGAAATAAACTGTTACAATATTTGTCAAATATTAAAAATGTTATCTTCATCGCGTCTTTTGATAAGCTTAATTAAGGTATATATCGATACTCTCATGCTTGTTTGTGTTGATAGTAATTAATTGAGTTTAGTGAGAAAAATAATTTCATATTAATAAATTATCAAGGAATTTCTCACAGGAAGTGATACTATATCAGATATCTGTTTACGATCTGTCTGTATGATTTTCCGTATCTTATTTTCTCAACTTGATAACGTGACAATTAACTCACTCAAATTAATAGAGAATGCATTTGAGTCTCATATATTTCCTACGTATATATTTCAGATGTACATTTTCTCCACAAAAACAAACATAATTACTCGTGACATAAACGAATGCGGGGATGTTCCGTTTCCGTATGCGATTACCAATTGCGCGTTAATAAATCATATCATAACTCCCTTATCTTTGCGTTCTATTTTTATATATCAGTTGCTGGCTGTAATATTCGATTTAAAGAGAGAAGTGCAATTTTCCACACGTGTATTTATCACCACGTAATTTCATTTGCAGAAATATTGGTGAGTACGCGAACATATTTTACAAAATTTGACATTATTGTAATGCGAAAGACATTTTTATTATAGCAGTGATGCAAAAGAGGAATTACGTACGCATGATAAATCCAAAAATAATATAATATACGTTACGTATTTAATATATATCTATTGTATTGTATATCAATATCTACAAACGCAGACAAATAAACTACAAATAAATCTCAAAATTTTTGTCTCTGTTAAAAATATTTATTAATTTATAAAATGTATACCAGTAAAAACAATTTTATTTATTACGTTTTTCAGGGAATAATAATGTTTTAGTTTCCTTCTAGTATTACCAATTAATTGATGTAATTATTTGCCCCCTTTTTTAGCACTCTGATGCTAAATATATTTCTTGCACTCTATATTCAGCTTTAATATGATCTTATAGTTATAAAATAATCACGACCGAGATCCAGAATTGTACAGACGAATAATGAAACCGATACCTTGACGATAAATCTCGAATTTTTATCCTTTTTCTTCACTCTCGTATTTCATATATTTATAATAAATAAAGTTTTGCTTTTATTCGATATAATTTTATACCAGTAGTAAATGTCAACCGAACTTGGATGCACATTCGACGGCTGTTTATCCGTCAATATCTATGTGTTATCGCTGCGGTGCGTCATTATCACGATTTGACTCGAGTACACGAAACATTTCCTACAACACAAACTATCGATACCCCCTGTAAACTGTGCCAGTTATCGATAAAATTGATTTTTCGACTTGAGAGTTTGTATGTGCGTTCGATAGCGAACGATTGAATACATTCGTTTTCAGTAGGTGAAGAACTATCTGTCGCACTGCATGTTCGATGTGTATCAATGGTGCAATGGAACTCATCACACATCGGTCTACGTACTCTTCTTAATCATCATTATTTCGAAATCATCTCAGCATTCTGTACTTTACGGCTTTGGAAAGACAATATGTTAGGTGTACTAACATGATAAAACACGCGCGAACTTTCTATCTCTCTATTTCTCTCTCTGTGTATGGGAAGTTTGTGAATCAAGAGACCATACATACTCATGTAAAACTAATTTATCACAGTTTTTCGAATTTATGACCGGTACTGTTACAATGTTACCTCGTATACTTCTTTCGCCAACAAATAAGTACAATACAATAAAAGTACAAAATCATACATAATTATCACACGTACTGTTAGCTGCGGCAAGAGTGATTCCATAAACAACGAGGTCAGTCTTCGTGGTGTATTACCCAGCCGAGTGGATCTCGTTAACAGCAGAATCGAGTACATGGCGGTTCCCCGATATCTTCTTTGAAGCACAATTAATCCAATCTGTTTTTCTTCCTCCTTCTCTCGCTCTCTCTCTCTCTCTCTCTCTCTCTCTCTCTCTCTCTCTTTATTTATTTTCAAAAAGGTCTGAGATTGGAAGCCGTCATTCAGAAAACTTGCGTCCGAAAAATTACAATCTAACGACTATCTATTATTCCGAGATACGTCAATCACCTAGGTCACGTGTCAAAAGGTCATTTACCTAAAACGACGGGCAAAATATATGAGAAAAAAGAAAAGACGTCAACGTTCGACTATGTTACAGACATCCATCAGCCGGGGTAAAAATGTCAATGTAACGCCGAGTAGAGTGATTTGACTCTGTTTGTTCTCTTGCTTCGATTCTGTCGAATTGAAGCAAGAGAACAGAGGAAAAAAAATAGAAAGGAATCACGCGCGTGATGAGAGAGGAGATACGGAATTGATGTCGGGCCTCGTCAACGAGGTAGAGCGGCCGCAGCGATGGTCAACGACACACTACTGTTTTCTACACGAAATCACTTCGAAAGACTTCGTTATCGCGACCAGATTAGTGACGCGTCGAGTAAGCGAAGCATATACCAGGGAGAAAAAAGGGGAATCTCTTCACGAAATGCCAATCCAGGCGATGTCGCGCCACGTCACGTCCGACCCTAGATTCCATCGTTTTTCTCAATGTTTTCCAATCGCAGTCCCAGGGTTACGCAAAGTCCAAGTTTACACGGAGTATCGCCTTTGTACGATCCGCTTCGTCGGCGAACTTCGACCCCGAAGATTGCGAATCGAGCAAACAGTGATAACGTACCCATTTTTTTTCGACTTTGCGTCATGGCGTACGAGCAAACCGATCTATTCGATAAAGCTGGTCGAATATTAAAACACGATGAACAGTGTTTTATGCATGTAACATACATTACACACGTGCACAATTCAATGTTTACTTGTGTTATCAATGCTATACGTACTGTACTTTCTATTCTATTTATTCCATAAAATGCTAATTGGCGTTAATAAACAAAATATTGCTAATCATCATGTTGAATCTGAAGCGATCTAAAGTGATACGCGTGCACGGATATTTGTGTATGCATGAAGAGACTCAAAGTGCTTAAGACCATATCAGTACTTGTGTTTTCCAAGATTCTTATCAGATTTATAATTGACCGCGTGTCATTACATCATGCACAACGTGATAGATATTATATATGTCACTTGTACATATTGTTGTGTACTATGTATCACTTTATACAATGTATTTGCAATAAATGCACAATTTATCAACTTATCCTTTTGATTGACGACACGTAAAGTTCAAGCCACGTTTTTCTTACGATTTCTTATGAAATACGATAATTCTGACTAGAATATTACGCTACTTGAAAATGTGTTTTTAAGTAAACAATTTCCGTTTATGGTCCCTGTAGAATAAACATGGTTATCGCGGAAAAAGAATTTCTCTCGTGGGATTATTATAGAATATTACAGAGTAATGAAAGAGGTAGATAGAAAAAGAATTAAAAATATTTTTAAAGATATATTTTCATTTCAACGCACTTATCTCTCATATGTAAACTAATAATGCATGACGCATGAGACGCATCAGCAAATATAAGCTGTGTCCTACAAATTATCAAATTATTATGTGACTGGATTATCCTTACTGTTCTATCAATAAAGTTAATAATGTAACAGCTAGTAATCAAATTAATTATTTGCTTAAATTATCAGTGTGTAAACAGAGGCACATAATTCGTACGTATATAAATGGCGTGGAAATTATCGTAAAACCGTTCTACCACGAAACAAATCCGCCGATGAAGAGATCTGTCAGCGAAAAGGGTGACAAGCAAATAATCGAAAGTTATTCCTTCTTGCTCCTACTTTTAACTTATAAATAATCCTCTTTAGGATTCCCTGTCGCGAGCAGCTTATAAGCTGAATGGAAGCTCATACAAAAGTATACAATAGGAATACTTCAACAACGCTGTCCGAGTCCGATAAAATCCCTTTAACCACGTTCTTCCTCGTATAACACGTAATTCTTGAATAAATTTCTACTAGTCGCTTTAGCTCATGTTTATTAACAGGCTCTATCAGCTTTAATGAACAAACTTGAGTTTTGCGGAGACGGTATCCTGCCTAAGAACTTCAATCTGTATTAAACACAAGGTGTTTCAGGTATGTATTACAAATGCTCTTGATCGTAGATTTATTGTTACACAATAAATCAAGTAATTATCTTAAGAAGTGATTGTGGTAATTTAATCAATCAAAGTAGAATCTTGCGTAGATTTATACATTATCTTTTTTATAAAGAAAGCAGCGAAGTTTATAACGCAATCCACACATGTGTATCTGGCAGTTAATTTCGGAAAATACGATAGATTATAATTCATGCGACATTATACATTCTACTGCACATCAATATCGGTATTCAGTACGTCCTTCTCATTATCAAACGTATTGTACGTGCGAAACTATCTACTCGTTATTGTCAGCGATCTGTCTCGATTGACGATAGAGAAGCGTTTGAATACCTTGGTTTACTTAGTATCGATTTGTCTGTACATGACGCCAATCCCTATTGTACATTTTATCTATTAGCTTTTGTATTCACAAGCTTGTAAACCAAATAGAGAAGTCTAAAGGGGTTTATTTATTAGTTAGGAGCAAACGCAAAGAAGAATGACTTTCGATCATCTGCTTGTCAGTCATTCTTCTTTTCGATACATTCTTGTTGATAAATTATTTTTATGATTTTGCGTACTCCACGTTCGTTTACAAATTATGTGCTGTATTATATAAATTATGAAGATCCAGAGCTATAAACTACTGGCAATCATAAATTACTGTCTAAGAGATAAGAGGATAATATAATTTTATATCCCATTTTGGATATAAAATATAAAGCCTGTAAAATATAATGGGATAAAAATCTGTTTATGACGACGTTTATCAAACAGTTGGTAAAGAGCATATTGTGTTGATTTTTATTTTTGTTATAAAAAAATATTCTGTTTTTTTTTTTGAACTGATAAAACTAATGAAATTTGAATATGTAAACAAGTGTGTTTCATAGAATTTTTGATACACCGTTTTTAGTACAATCTTTAGCAATTTTTACAGTGCACAACACTGGAAGGTATAATCCTTATCTTCTGTATCATTTATAAAGTTGGAAATTCTATGAAACGACATCCATGTTCTCCAGAATCAGATAATGTGAGAGAAGCAGATTCAGCTTTAACAGAATCTCAATTTAAATATCAGATATACCGTGCTATTGTCTACTGACGATTAAAAGGTCGATGGAAAAGAATAATGTTTAATTAAATTCTCACTTCTGATAAATCTACTTTAAAATAGGTAGAAGTTACGTCTCGTATAAGTGGTCTTAAGATTCTGGCACGATCTGTGTGCATCATTTATATATTTCGGAATAATGATAATGTACTTATTTAGGTTTCCGTCACGCCGTATAATTATGCTAGATAAGAAAAGACCGGTGCAACTCCAACGCGGAGAATAGCGCATTTCTGAATAACCTTACCAAATTGAATCGACCGTTATTAAACCGCGGCGCAACACATCACGAACAAAACGTAAACTGCCAAAGGGAAAAAATGATTGGACGAGCGTGAGGTTAACGACATCCGACAAGAAGTTTTTGCACCCGCGGAATGATATCGCGCGGCTGAAGAACGGGGAAAAGAGAGAAAAAGGAGAGATGAGAAAAATAAAGGGAAAGAAGAGAGACAGGTATCGACGAAGGCGCGCGATACGTTTTACAAAATGCCTCCCCTTTCTTTCACCCCTCGCGAGCAGCATCCCCTTCGACGTGCGCTTGTCTCTTTAACTATCTCGTTTTTACCCTTTGCGCCGGATCTCCCGTTCTCTCCCTTCATTTCCTATGAAAACAAGAGAAAGAGAGAGGAGAGAGAGAGAGATTCTCGGAAACACAGGACGTTCGACGGAAGCCTGCGCAAAGCGGTGGTGCGCTCAAACGAAAAGCAGTATCGGGAGGGCGCGCGGTGGTGGTTGGCTTCGTCACTCGTAGCGAGGGAGCGTGGGAGATCGTCAGATCGAGAGGGAGGAGGAGGACCGAGGGAAGCTGCGTGAGGATAGCGGGCGAGAGCGAGAGGATACGCCGCGCGCGGCGACCGATCGGAGAAAGAAGGTCCAGCGCGGCGTTGCGCGGGGTTGAAAGGGGTTGGCGAAGGGAGGGAGAGAGAGAGAAAGAGAGTACGCGTCCGCGTCTTTTCGACGTCGACGCAACCGGGTTGGCGCAGAATAGCTGCTCAGTGCTCGTCGAACGGCGCCGCGCTGCGACGGGACGATGCCGCCGCGCCCTGCGCCACCGATCGACCGATCTCAGGTACGAGAGAGGAGATTATCGCTCGGCGAACAAACGGGGCCTACCCCCGTTCTCGGTGCGAGTCCCCGAGAGTTCGCCGTGGCGAATCGCGAGCACTAGCGGAAATTCTCCCGCGACCGCCGCCGCGACGATGCGATCCGCGAAACTAAATACATGAAACGAGAGCACAAATCTCTCGGTCTTCTCGGCTGAAAAATTCTTCGCTCCTCGGTCACATCGATGTGGCATGATCGTCGCGGCGAGTCCGCGAGGGAGTTGCACACGGTGACCACGGTGATAAACGCCAATTATCTTCCGCGATGCATGCTCTATGAAAGTTCCGGAGTGTCCGCGCGCGACCGCTGCTTCGACGGATTTCCTGTCGGGATCTTCGGTATTTCTTGTGATCGATCGAAAGTCAGCTCGCGAGTACAGACACGTCTCGTCTTCGAGGACACGTATTCCCGACGAGTTTTTCGACGAATTTCCGGCGCGAATTCCCATCTGATTCACTCCGTGGTACGGAGAGATCGCCCGGGATAGGTAGATAGGTAGGTAGGTAGGTAGGTAGGTGACGAGGGAGAACGGATCCTCGTTCCTTTGTAATTTACCCTATTATTTCCCCGGAGAGTACTACGATCTCGCTGCCAGCAATCCATACTCGCGCTATAAATTGGTACACTTTGCTCTTTCGCCAGCGATCGCTAAAGGAAGTTACTCCCCTAGAGGCTACAACGCTCGAAGATCGGAGGTGAATTGATTTTAGTTCTTCTTAATCTTTGGGCTTCTTTCGTGACAATGCTCATGTTATAGAAACCTACGTTTTCGATAACATCATAATCCAGAGGAATAATCCTGTGTAAATTCGCGATCCAAATATCCCCGAAAATTTTTCCAAGAGTTCTTCTTATAGATGTCTTGGTCTTCGTCTAGGATCGAATATGAGAATAATATCGGTTTGTCGCTTGTCGATGGAAAATAAATTTTCCTCCGACGGATTCGATTGTGTTGAATCAATTTTTTCCCGCGGGTCCACTCTCTCTCTCTCGTCGCGATTGTCGAAACACTCGTCTAATTCAGCAAATGTTAGGGGAGTGTTTTGAGTATACTCCCGGGACGTGACGAGCTTTACGCGTCTCGTGAGAGCTTTTACGCGATGGTTACAGCGCGAACGTCGATGTTCCTTCTCGGCTAAGAAGTAGTTAGAGCGTATCTTCAGCCAGACACACTCCGTGTTATATCCTCTCCTCGGTCTGACTTTTGCGCGCGATGCCATTCAAATATTTTTCAATGTTTTTTCAACGTGAGAGTAATCGAACAAAAAAGGAGCTATCGCTATCGAGTCGGAAATAACCTTTAACGCAAAAACTTATTACACCATGTTTGTTAACGCAAAAAATAACACGAATTTAAGTTTGCAAAAACACAAAACAGACTATTGAATTATTATTGCCTGAAAATAAAAAATATACTTGAATTACAAAATATTTACTGGCAATTGAAATGTTTAAACTATTATTGTAAAGTATTATTGTAATTTTTTAATTTCTGAATATTTATATTATTATCATAATTCTTTTTATACGTGAAAGTTGTATGTTTAAATAAATCACGAAATTATTTTAAACATACGACCAATGTGGAATTTATATTTTTAATAACAAATCTTATCTATGCAGTCCTCTGCTTTTTTTACTATTTATTAGTATTGATTTTACATTACGTAAAGCCGATATTTTATACTTGGGTTATTGATTATTGTTTTAATGGATAAGATAGGTTAGTGGATAAAATGGAAAGAATTCAGTTTAATACTTGAATTTAATAATAACAACTTTTTTGCGAGAAAACGATATCCGTTCCCTCATCATTCGTTTTTTCCTTTTTTCACGTTTACATTCCTTCGCGAAAATATTTGTTGTTACGTCATTTGTTTCTTACCAAAATGTTATTCACGATTATTTACAAATATTAATATTTTAATTTACGTGGACAGTGCACGTTTATTTATGAATATTCATACATAAGCCAAACATCTTAATCCAGATGCAGATTTGTTCGCGCACGAACAAACGATATTTCGTCTCTCTGTATGTCGTAATTCGATTGCCGCAGTTTTTAGGTCCATTACAATGACGAAGCGCGCTCCATGGCGACGGAGATGCGCTGGCACGTTAGTGAATTTTCGCCGTACAGGAAATTACAATGCGACGGAGATGCGCTGGCACGTTAGTGAATTTTCGCCGTACAGGAGAGAGGCATAGGTTATTGATTATCGTGAATGGCTTTATAAATAACTGATCGTGTAGGAGCACCCATCGGAGACGCGTAAATATCGCTCGCCGAGTTGTTCTTTAAAATCGCCACCGATACTGCCCCGATGCTCCGCGACACGGAATCGAGAAAGGTGCGTCGATTATTGGGATCGCGAAAGATCTTCGTCATGCTCTTTCGAGACCAAAAAGATTACATACTAACGGAAAATAAATGCCATACAAATCTTGTTTAAAGTATGCAAATTAAACCAGGATTGCAGAATTATTTCGGATTACTTCGTGTTTCCGCGAAATTGAGTCTAATTCACAAAACTTGGAAATTTTTTGATATTTCTATCGGCTTGCGAACAAGCATGCAAAGAGATATGTGTGATAGAATAATGTTATAAAATATCTCATAAATCATCTTCGCTTCTGGTGAGCTTTATTAACGGCTACGTAATTTAAGTTAAATGTGTTCTGCATCCATCAAAAACACTCCACCTACTAAATTCTCCATCTGTTTATTAATTCATGCTTCAGAAAGAGGGTTTACATGAGCCGTTTTAAAATTCTACTTGTGTATTCAAAAAGAAAACAAATTTAGTTTAATGTATAAGAAAGGAAGTATTATTTAAAAAAAACTGTAAAAAAGTTACATCTTCTTGCGTGAGTTAAATTACATTCGATTTTTCTGTTAGGTTTTTTTCGCGAGAAACTCCATGAATTTTTTCAATTTTTTCACGAGAGGGTTGGATATCGCGATCGATTAGGGGATGCTCTTTCAAATTGCTAAAGGTACTGATGCGAGGTATATAGGACGGCGGTAATAGATTGACCGGAAGCAAGTTGTCCATCGTAACCATGCGGGATCTTTTCTATATAGATAATACTTCTAGTACGAGTACCAGTTAGTGCAGTCGTTGATAAATAAAAATTACTGCGTATACCACGCGATGGCTTATTTATTATCAAATCTAATAATTTAAGTCTTTTTTTCGAGATCAAAAATATTATTTGCTCCATTTCTTTTTTGTTAATAGACAGCAATACGTTTGATCGTTTTCATTAGTATCAGTTCACACTTCGGTCAAAAATTTAAAAAACTCACGTACGAGAAAATTCGTACAATGCACAAAGATCAATAGATGCGCAGCGGTGTCCATCCACATGACTTCGGATAAGAATAAATTATATTTAATGGAAAAATCAACCTTATAGTTTCTGCTTTATCACAAAATTTAAACCGGGCCACGTATACTTCTGTTATCCGTCGCAAAATGTCAAAGACTCTGCTCTCAGAAAAGAAAAATTATCTTACATTGTTAACGATTTTTTAAATGCATGGATTTGTTATCATTGGAATGTATAAAAGTAAGTTTAATTTTAATATTACCACATTAATAATAATAAATAAGATCGTTTATGTCACATCCTAAGTTGAAACGTTTTATGCAAAATGACATTATACATTTTCATTTATAAATATGATCAAAATGTCACTTTTTTTAAATTCCGCAATGAATATTAATAAAGAATTGTACTGATTAATAATACTGTGAAATACGGTACGTAATGTTTACGGAAAAAGGCACGAGTAATTATAATTAAAATTAATTAATCCAAATTGTGCACCCTTTTCTTACTTTGTGTTTGAGTAATTTTAATTAAAAAGAAAATAAAGTTTTCACGGGGATAATTTTTATGAAATATTGTGACATTGAATTATAAATTCTTGATTGAGTTAAACGAGAGATATTGGATAATAAAATGTACATAGTTAGAAATTCTGTCGTGTGGCTCAACTTAGTTCGTTGTTTTAACAATCATAAGTCAACGCTCAGCTTAGTTTATGCAAATAATTCGGTGACGTTGAGAGAGTTTGCTCTCTTCATAGTGAAAAATTATATTTTTTGATAAATATCAAAATTATTGTGTTCGCATATAACTTCGATCTTTATTCTAAATAAACTTTTCGATACAATAACTTGAATCGCTATTATTTGATATACAATAAAAAATGTTTTTAAATGTAACGAAAGCCTTCTGGAAGGACTTCTATCATAAGAATTTTCGTCATATCGAGTGTCCGTTACTTGACTCTTTATATGTGTCACACAAACCTTTAGCTTATCCATTGTGGTAATGGACCTAGAATTGGTCCCTTTGACAGAACACTTTGCGGTATCATGTCTTGGCTTCATCAGCAATTGACAAGGGATCCTAATTGATCGTTTAATTTGTCCACATATTTTCCACCTCCAAACGACCAGCTGTAATATTATTCCGTTTATGAGACAATAATGGAAAGATATTTTCTTAGAAAATAATTTCATGTAATAATTTTATATATGCTTAAGCGTAATTAAATAAAAAAAAAAGAAGAATGTTAGATAAACTCGGTATTTTTCAGTCCATTAGTAATTACGCCTGATTAATGGTTAGTAATTACGACTAATTAATTAATAAAGGATAATACTAAATAACACTGGGAGTTTCTATTAAACTACAAATACTGAAAGTTATATAGGGATTTATCTGAAAATTTATAAACTCGGTGGAAACTATTTAGTTTGTTCCAACAACTGTCACGTATCCTCGTGAAAACATTGCTCTCCATGTCTGCATCATGTCTCTTTACCGCTTTAACTTTGTAATTTTGTTGAAATTCGTGCTCAAGCTTCGATGTGCAGCTTGATTAACATGAGTAGAATCTGCCATCAATAGGATATTTTCTAATAAACGTTTACTTGTAATTAATGTATATACACATGTTGTTAGATCATTAGAAATGATGATTATAATTATTTCGATTATGTACTTTCATAGTTGGTACTTCATACACATATTGTTCAAACATTTTACCACGCTGATCATTAGAATATTGGAACGTGTTAAATGACCAGTAAATTCACAAAGCTCAGGCAAAGTTAACGCGCAATTAACTGGAAGATTTACAAACCTATATAGAGAAGAGCAGTTTGTCCACGTGACTGTTATGAATTTTTAACATATAAGCATTGTTTACGACGATGCGTTATCGCAGTTTATATAGATATTAGCAAAAGAAAGATACGATGATGCCCTTAGATACAAACAACTGTGAAAGTGCAGAAGAAACCGCGCGACTGTATCCGTCACATTCTTTTATCACTCTAAAAGAAAGAGAAGGAAGAGGAGAGCTTTGTAAGTTTGAAAGTCTATCGAAATTTGAAACAAGAATCTCTCGCTTTTTTCGCTGATTGTCCTCGTTCTGTGAAATCACCCATATTACGATACGCTTCGAGTTCTCAAGACACTAGCGGGTTTACTTTAAGACGCTTACGAGCGATATCGTTAATATGAGGGAAAAGCTACGACACTGCAGTTTCTTGGTACACAAGTTAAATTATAAAAGTTCTTAACTCTTTTGCTCGTCTTTCTTTAAATTTAATTTCTACCGTTGCTAACACTCCATATCTTTATACTCTGTTACATATAATCGTATAAAAGCTTATGTGTGTGTTTTCGCGATGGTTAAATGACCTGATTCAGCTGAGATACTTGCACGAAATTTTATGTGGTCCTTCGAAGAATCTTGGATCTTAGGAAGATTAATATAATTTCAAATTTCATGACAAAAGTCCAATTACTATGTGCACGTGCGAAAATTATTAAGATATAGCTCCCGCGGTTATGAGTACGAGAAGAAAATAGTTACTTGTATAGTTACTTGTATAAATTGTTATCTCTCTCAGTTTTGCGTTTAGTGAAACTTGGTGGCGTAACTGGAAGTATACCCGACTTCCGCGAATATGTAAAGTAATATCGTGGATTTCATATAGTAAAGTGGGCGTATAACGTTGCGAAGTCGCTCTTTTAAACAGCCAATTTAATATTATGCGAGTATTTGTTATAATTAAAGTTGGAAAAGTTACACCAGCGCGGCGACATGAGAGAAGAAACAAAATGTATGTATGCACGTGGAGAATAATATATCTTGCGCGGACTTTCTTGATTCGATTTAGACTCGTTCGGAATTTAAATTTATGAAAACTACGAGGCTTTTAAGCAGCTGTTTATACCCTCGCAACTTTTGTGCGTGGAAGATAGATCAGCGAAAGAAGCTCCCTTAGAGCGAACAGCAATTTCCTTATGAGAAGGGATCCATCAGCAAAATCTGGCAAGGAAAATACAGGATGGAACACGACTATATACGATAAGGCACGATAATATCCCGTCCAATTCTTCTTTTTATTGTGTAAAACTCCGTTCCGTAAAATATAAAATACGCTCAACGACGCACAATGGCCATAGTGAACTCCCTAGGAATGTCCTACACTTCTGATTTATGCAGTCAAACACATTTCTCATATTCTCAAATTTTTATCATACAACTACATTAATAGAAATTGTAAAACGTGACGTAATATCACGCTCCAATGCAACTATACGATGAAGGAAAATCAAATCGATCCAAAATTGAAGATCTCTGTTACAGAAGTGACGTGTGTCGGATAACAAAGTGATTAAGGTGTAATTTATCAAAATTACAATTACTCTGCCAAACTAGCCGCGTAATGCGAAGCGATTAGGACACGTGACTTAAACCTGAAACAACTGAAAGCCGGCTATTTAGAAATAATGGGTACTTAGCGTTCAAAACTATCTGATATTAAAGTATCTTAGCTAGTTGAGCTATATGCATTGATACTTGTTTCACGGATTATTTGTTCCTCTCGTGTCATACATTGTATCAAAATCTTATGTACTGCATTTTATATGAAAAGTCGAAGATTATTTCGATCATTTCGCAGAGTGCTCGAGATCATAAATTTCAGTCAGGTTAATCGCCAGTTTGCTATCTCCTGCGTACATTTACGAGTAAATTCGAGAGATGAATCCCGTAGGAATCGATATACCAGTTCGGTGAGTAGCAAGTTCGAGAGCCTGCTGGAATAGTAAATAGGATACGAATTTACGACGGGAACAACGTAGATATTTTTTCCAGAAATGCCTCTCGCATTCGTATATCTTTTGCAACACGTTGTATCTTCTTTCTCTATTTGTTTTTCTTTCTTATATCTTATTTAATGCTTCTTTATTAATTTCCTCTCATAATTTTAATTAACTTCAATTCGATATTTTTTCCTTACAAAAGTGTCTCCAAGTAAAGGGATTTTCTAAAATAAAAATATACATTACTTTCTATCAAGACGACATAAATCACGAATTAAATTTAAATCCAAAAATCCCCATCAAAAGCGCATCCTAGAACTTATTATTAAATACTCTGTGCGATATATTATTTTATCTCTCAGCCGTATGTCATTGTACTTTGTACTCTCAGGAGGATTCCTCTTATAAGTGCGTTTTTACTTTTGTCGTTTCAGCGTCGAAATTTCATTTTGCAATAGAAACTTGGTAGTGACATCCCGTGTCACCCAATTTAAATCTCTTTTTTGTTTTTTCGGTCCTCATGAGTGCAGATGTTTGTCCTTCTTCCGGAAAATCGAACATTTTCCAAAGTGGAAGTTTGCTACAGACAAAATGTGTAGAACGTGCCACAATGTCGATTTAACCCGTTAGCCGCTAAAAGCGACTATTGTTACTCGCAGAACAACCCTCCTTGTGTATCCAAGAGCATCTACAGTTCCGCAAATCGCAGCGATAATGTTACACAGTACTACGGTAACGGTTAAAACATATTTGCGCTGTTATTTTAATGGACCACTGAGAGTGTGCAATCTTCATTTGCTTTATAACCTTTTTTGCATTATTTTATTAAGTTACAATGCGCCGCGTACGTGTTGGCATAAATAAAATCAATTTAGCTGGCACAATGGACAGCATTTCACTTATTTTCAAAAACTAAATTTGTATATTTATTATCTGAACATCACTTTTTCTCTGATTATACTGTAAAAATTAATGAATAAACAAATTCTTAGTAAAAAAGGAAGTGCTAGCGAATGTTATAAAAATGGATGTGCTGTAATTCGAGGTTAAAAGATCCACACGTGTTTTTACAATACTTTTATATCATTCTTTCGTACCGTTTCTCTGTTTAACCTACTCAAATTTCCGGCCATGAAGCTTTCCTCTTTCGTTTTATAACAGCGAGTATATACACGAATAAAAACGGTTTTACTATTCGCAAGATCCGTATACGGAACTTTTATCACTCTGTGTTCCCGAGGAATTTGTAAAACAGTGTATGCTGTATATAATCTACGCCGTTTGTCACATTTGTTTTTACAATACAAATTTCCTATTGCCAAGTACTCTGTTGCAAATGCAAACGAGTAGATTTTCATGCACATTCTTCCGAAACTGGGTTAAGTCTCGAATTAAATTTCCCCTTACCGCGATAAAACTCTCTTCGTCCACAATGGGGAGAGGGGGGGTGAAGATCGGGCAAACTTTTCGATGCAGCATTTTCCGTGTATTTACGCGTTCCATTTTATAGCGCAAAACGAGTATTACGGTTACCGATGTAACTCTATTTTTGTCACATATATATAACACGGGACACGGCGTATAATATAAAAATCAGTGATGCATGGTACAAAGTATGAAGGGTGTCATAAAATTAGCTTTCGTATACATGTTCGAAATTCATGATTCTGATTATCGACAAAAAAGAAGCATTCCGTCCGCTGTATATATTAAGGGCAGAGTATACTCATCAAAAGTCACTTCAATTACAATCTCATTTCACTGAATTTATGAGGAAAGTTTTACCATATAAATGATTCTATCTTCTGTTGCAGATGGTGTAATCCGTGGGAACCGATGACCGATTCGATCCACGATCCTTACTGAAATCAGTCGATCGATCGTCGATCGCCGTAAGCGGGGCAGAATCAAGATGTGACGCGCAATGTATATTTGACGGTTTCACATTAAAGACCAGACGCATAGCGCTGGACTTAATAGTAAGTGCTTTGTCATTCAAGGAAATTGCATAACAAATCACAGCCGAAAGATCTCGAGAACGACCGAGACAATTCGTCAGTTAAGAAATTAAGGTCACGGCTTTGTCCGGAAAATCCAATTATTTTAGAGTACTTTGCTGAAAACTTTCTTTCGGCTACTGACTTACTTTTAAAGCCTTGACCGCACCTTGATTTTGTTAGCAGTGAATACAATTAACGACGATTTTATCGTGTCATCGTAGCTCGATTGGCTAAAAATTACTAAAGTCATTTTTTTGTTTAATAAAAGTTCATTATTTCAGCTTTACAATTCGATATATATTGTAGTTATTTAGTTACGGAATTCGCGGAGGATAATTTAATATGTCATTGTTACAGATATTCTTTAAATGTTGCCGATATTCTAAAAATGTTCTTTAAATGTCATATGTCTAAAATCGAAAATTAAATAACTTTTTAATTACGAAAACGATATAGAGATTTACAATCCATGACCTGATTCGTGATTAATGTCAGAACAGGCTCCAAATATTCGACAAGTGCCCTTTCGCGTTCATGCCAATTGCGCTTCATCGATTGCTATTGAGAGACAGAGGCACGGCATTCCGCTGTTAATACTCTGCACTCGAAACATTACGAGTTAGCGTTTGATTTACTAATGAAGTGAACGATATACGCTAATACGCCGTGCGTATAATTCTAATACTATTATCCGTTTGTTATTGTCTCATGTTAAACTCGTAAAATCAATAGTCTTTTGTCACTGCGCGAGTACGCCATCGCGTCTCTAATATTGTAGTATTACAATATTACAAGTGTACTGTTCAAGTGTGCTCGAAATACGAGAGAAATAACTTTTTCGCGAATAATTATTTTATGCTTGCAAAACATTAAAAGCATCAAAAGCAGAGGGCCGCTTTAATAGATACTGCTTTAGATGTCCAAAGAAATATGCGCCTTGTCTCTTGTTTTGTTAAATAAAAATAAAAAATTTTCGTAAATAAACATTTTAATGGAAAAAAACTATACTGGAAAAATAATAGATATACATATTTTTAGAATAAAAAGAGAAAGATTATTTAATCCTAGATAAATTACTATGGTGGCGATTTAGCAGCGTCATTAATAGAACGGAGCAACGATGTAACAATACACAATACACCTATACACAAAATGTTATTTAAACTAGGCTTTGGAATTGGAATCGATTGTACTTCCCGTTCTAATCAAAACTCGGAAACAACTGTGAGTTACTGCAGTTGACGCACTTTAATTGGGATATTCTAGTTATAAGCTTAAACAAACTGAAATTCTATGGTAGGACACCATCCAACAAATTAAGCAAATCGGAAATATTTATCAACATTATACATTAAGCTAACGGGGGAAATATTTTTCTTGATAATTAAGTACTTCAATCTCGATGTTTCCGATTATTATCGAATGGTAAAACTTTAACTCTCTGCCGAAAGTTTAAGTGAGTTAAAAATACTGCAGAAAGATACGGTACGCCTTGTATGCGCAGAATGTATCGAATCGCGCGTTTCAATATTACTTTGGTATTGGTTTTTCCATTATTTTACAAAAATCCGTTTGATTACAGCGAAGGAATGAGCCAAATCGATGGAAAAATGTAGTGGGAATGTGCATGATTGATGCTCGAGAACATAAGATGATCTGACGTTCATCCTGTTGTGTTCGTGTGCAACAATGCATAAGGACGTGGTCGCGCGCGTCGGCGTTACGTAATGTTGTACCGTATCACGCTGCGCGTGAAACAGAATTTATCGATTACGCGAAATTTATCTCACGTGACGCGATACGCGACGAAAAATATGCAGTCTCGTTTAGTCCACGTATCACAGAATTTTAAGGACAACAATGTGTGTGTGTGTGTATATGTATGCGTGTACTCGGTACGCGGTAGACACGGGTGACAGGCTGTCTTTAACCCATTCTGTCCTGAAATTTCCAGCATCCGGGAAGTAAAGCATGTTCGCGCGGACCGGCGCGGGTGTGGCGCGACGTTTTAGGAAAATTTTGACGCTGGCACAATTTTTTTTAAATGGCGATCCTGGTTGGCGCTTGTAATTCAGTTGAAGGTGCAAAACCCCGTCGGCGATGGAGTTGTAATCGAATTGTTTGGGACGACGCGTTCAGTCATGGACGCTGTCGGCGGTGCGAGCTCTAACTTCATTTCTCTTTTTTCCTTTTTTTCCCCTCTCTTTTTTCTTTTTTTACGAAAACTTATAATGTGCAGTCGAGCGAATTTCACTGGTGAACTGTCACGCGCAGAATTACGTGCAATTCGCAGCTCGAAATACTCGCGGCAAAGATAATCCGTATTATCTATAAAGTCTTCGAGCTCGGCGCATCCGCCTTGGTGATGCGCGTGATTAATAAGTTTTGTGCAATATTAAATATCACGAGGTTTCAATATTACGCGGCGACTTCTTGGAAGCGAGCTCGTTCATGTTGCATGTACGACGGATGAATTCGTGTGCACTGAATACGTTATTAATAACTCCGTATAAATTTTTAAGCGATCAATCACGTATGTTTTTTATCGCGGATAAGAGGAATGCAACAATATCGAATATTTAAAATCAGCCTATTGTCTCCTCCTCTCACGACTGTGTGAATCTTCATCGGAATGAAAAACATGCTTTCACGAGATACAACAATTGATGAAATCGAATAAGCATACAAAGTCGATCTCGAACGATGTTACGTACTATGAAAGTTTCGCGATTGCTTTAATCAAATATATCATACGGCTCGATACGCCGCTTTGGCTGCAAATAGCCGGACCGACGGGTAATCTCGCCGTGATTTTTCTGACGATTAACATTTCTTAATTGCGATATAATTCCTTCCTTTTTTTCATCTTGCGTTTTGCGGTTTGCTGATTCAGAGTGGCTATTAAAAACGTCGAGCTCCCGAAAGCACTTGCCTGTATCGTGCTTTCGTCCTCTTTTCGGCATTTAACTAAATCAATATTTACCTCGTAGGCGACGAACATGTGTAATAATGAAGTTTGACAGTTCCCTCGCACTTCTCAAATTGGTCGGCGTACAGAAGTCGCGAGAGAGACAGAACCGGAGAAATAAGAGAAAGAGAGAGAGGGAGAGGAGAGACGAGTACCCTCGGATGATGAAGTACCCGACGGTTTTGACACGACGAGCGGCAAACAGAACGGAGTTACTACGGGGGAACGGTATTTTCCCGGATTTCCAAGTAGTAATTATACGGAAGTGAGAGAACATGAAAAATGTTATTCCGCGCGACCCGTTTTTGCGTCGCGATTGCTATCTTTCTGAAGAAAAAAAAACTTGGATTTAAAGTTTAACCCGCCTCTTTCGGTTTGATATCGAGAAGACATCTTTAACGATTCGGGCAGCATGAGCTCTGCGAAAACGTGGAATCGTGCCCTTACCATCACGTGCAGCATTCGTCGCGTTGACCGTCTCTCTGTGCGAGTGTGTATGTACGTGTATCGTTAAACTCTATATTTTTATTGGCGACGCGACGTTTTCTGTACCGGGTGACAAAGCCAGGCTGCTTGTCCGAACACTTGGAGCACGAAAATGGAAACATTTTCCGCGCTTTCAGACCTAACACGAGCTCTCGTGCAGAAAATAATATCTCGTGCGTGCAGTCGAATATATGTATATGTGCCGCAATCTGCGACCCGATAATTTATGGCATGAAGAAAAAGCGGGCGCTACTGGGTATTTGATGTTGCGATTTATTAGGGATATTAACGATTTTATCTATTATTACATTTTCAAACCTGACTGCTATAATAAATATGTATGTGAATAACGATGATTACTTAATCCTGTAAACCGCGGATTCATTTATTTGAGCAGCGTGCTGCAACGCTGTTACTACAAAATATGCAAAAATATATGCCTGAATAAATTGGACGATAACAAGAATTATTGATCAGTGGTAAAAAAATTTAATTTTTTTTGTGTATAAAAGTGTTAGCGAAAGTATATTTATTAAAAAAATAGAACGGGATGGGCAAACAACTCAAAATGTTAAATGTTCCCTTAGGCTGAATGAAAAGAATACTTTTTTTGTTTTACTTTGTTTCGTCCCTGAACACTCTTTTGAAACTCACTTTGATATGCAGTCACGAATGATTCGTCGATGAAAAAATTGTCAACTTTTCGAAACTTTTGAGTTGTTTTTGCACACATACATATATGTAAACACGCACGCGAAAAAACATACACATATTTCTCTTTAGCAATTTTCATTTCTATCGAACTCAACTCGTAGATCAACCGTTATTGCCGGTTATTGCCGGTCGAAAAGTTTGACTGAAATAAGCGAATTGGATTGCTAACCGATTTCCGCAATTGCGCAAGATTTCGCGAAAGAAACACGAAGTATCTGTATTAATTTTTGTTCGAAACGTAACATTTCAAACGTATACCTTACGATCGTATTACTCGAAACGTTTCGTGAAGTAAAACTATTATTTTGTACGGAAATTATATTCCATATATCAAACGTTACTTAAATGTCATTCGTGCTGTATAAACGTATTCGTTCGCTGGACATTTGATTCTGAAGCCAGATTGACTTTTTACATATTTAAACCGGTCGTATTAAATTGTAGCTTTCAGTATCAAAATTGTAGATTCACATTACAAATGCTTTGATGAAACGAACAAAGAGGAAGAGGGAGACGGTATGGAGAAAAGAAATGACAAATTCAAATTCTCCTTCGCCAATGAATATTAATAAACAAACTTCAATTTTTCTTTGACCCGTCTGGCCAATTTTATTATTAATTGTTAACACTACGTTTCGACCTCTGAAGAAATGACCTGCGACAGCTGCGCACATACTAAACGATCTGATTTGCAGAGGGTATCCTGGACGACATGAACTCGAGCGGAGAGTCTGGCGGAACGATGACGGACGATTATGAAGTCGGAGGGTGCAGCGTGCCGGAAGAGGAGACGGGCTCGAATCTGCCGACGTGGGAGGCGGTGGCAGCTACGCTGACTTTGGGCTTCCTCGTGCTGGCGACGGTGTTCGGTAATGCGCTGGTTATCCTAAGTGTGTTCACATACCGGCCGCTTCGGATCGTCCAGAACTTCTTCATCGTCTCACTGGCGGTGGCCGATCTCGCGGTGGCGATACTCGTAATGCCATTCAATGTAGCCTACTTGCTGCTAGGCAAATGGATCTTCGGGATCCATCTGTGCAAGTTGTGGCTGACGTGCGACGTGCTCTGTTGCACCGCTAGTATCCTCAATTTATGCGCCATCGCCCTGGACCGTTACTGGGCGATCACCGATCCGATCAATTACGCTCAGAAACGCACCCTCAAGCGAGTTCTCGGAACGATTGCCGGTGTGTGGATTCTCTCGGGTGCGATCAGTTCGCCGCCATTGGCCGGTTGGAACGACTGGCCGGAGGAATTGGAACCAGGTACGCCCTGTCAGCTCACCAGACGACAGGGCTACGTCATATACTCATCTCTCGGGTCGTTCTTCATACCATTACTATTAATGAGCCTGGTTTACTTGGAGATCTTCTTGGCCACGCGCAGAAGGCTGCGGGAACGGGCCCGACAGAGCAGGTTGGGCCCGGTGCAGTCCACCAGGCATCGCGAGACCGATGACGTCGAGGAATCGGTCAGTTCGGAGACGAATCATAATGAGCGCTCGACGCCTCGTCTGCAGGCAAAGCCGTCACTGATCGACGACGAGCCGACCGAAGTGACGATAGGTGACAATGATCGTCCACGTACCACCACATCAACTAGACGAGGTGCCGGTGCCGGTGATGCCATCCCCTCCACTTCGACCGTCTACCAGTTCATCGAAGAGCGACAACGGATCTCGTTGTCCAAGGAGAGACGCGCGGCGAGGACACTGGGTGTCATCATGGGCGTCTTCGTCGTCTGTTGGCTACCGTTCTTCCTCATGTACGTTATTGTGCCGTTCTGCCCGGCCTGCTGCCCGTCTGAGAGGATGGTGTACTTCATCACGTGGCTCGGCTACGTCAACAGCGCTCTCAACCCTCTCATCTACACGATCTTTAATCTCGATTATAGAAGGGCGTTTAGGCGGCTGCTGCGAATTCGTTGAGCCCTCGCGGCCGTCGCGTTTAGCCCCCTGAACTTTGACGGACGAGGGGGATTCTCGTTGATTCCGTTTGGCGTCCGGCCATTCGAATTCGTCTGCGAGCCACGCGAAATTTCGAAGCGAATTTCGGATGTAACAGCTCCTAACGTCACAACTTCTATACTCGCGGGATTTCCGTCTGCTAACGGGAGTCATTAAATAAGTTCTTCGTCCAGGAAAAAGCGCGTCGTTCGTCGTATCGCATCGGGATGACGATACGTAATTAATACGAAAATTTACTCGCTCATCCCGATTATTTGTTTGCGCGCAACTCGAATTACGTTACGTAGTGAAAACTAGACGCAGTCAGCGTCACAAAGATGACGATGATGACAAGTTCACGAAACAGCGAAGCGTCACGGAGCGAGAACTCAGAGCAAGTAAGTTACCAGCAAATTCGCAAGATCATCACCGTTTTACGCCAAGTTACGAACCAACCGTTACGAAACTTGATAATTTATTTTCGACTATCGCGGGCGTTTAATTAATCGATTCTGTTAGCGCGGGTAATTATGTCTGACATGTAGCGATGAAGAAAAGACGGCCATAATTTAGTAAACCAAAGAAATAATAACGTAATAACACACTGTTATTTACGATCGAGATGTGCGTAAATTCATTAGGCGAAATTCCCATGTCATATACAGACGTAAGGAGAAGATTAAAGATCGTTCTCATATGAAAATGATTAAAATAGCTAGAATCAATCTAATCCTAATGCTCGATCTCTGAATCAAACATTTACAAAGTTTTTGAATTATTACGCGACTTTCGAAGTAAATTCTTTTTTATAAAACAAAAAACTCGAACACCATAAGTATCTCGAAAATTCCCTTCAACTGATATAACGGATTGCCGTGATTCTCCGAGAGAGCCCGAAGAGCGATGTGCACTTACCATCGGAACTTCCTGAAAATTTATCAGAAATCCCGAGAAGATGTTGGGAAAATAGATAGGGTTTCATCCGAGAGCGAAGTACGAAGCGCATCACAATCAAAATTGGCAGCCAGGTTGGCGCTAATCCGGAAGAGCTTTCAAGGGCGAAAGTTGAAGGGAAAATTTCTGCGGGAGAGTGATAAAGGAAATTATACTTCCTGTGTTGACCGAATTCGACCACCTTCCGCGAATATATCATTACATGAAGATTCGTGAGTTCCATATGAGTTTTCTCTCTTCCGTGGTTTCAATGATCAATCTGACTGCGCTAGAAAATGATTAATGATTGAATTTAGCGCCCGAGAGCGTGTAAATGTGATTTATCACTAGATTAATAATACTCGATACCGGATTGTGATGGAATCGAGGTCATCGGGGAGGTCTCGTAAGAAGCCACCGCTGTTCCTTTCTTCGTCGCGCGACAGTTTCCGTCTCCCAAACCACATGAGAGCAGAAGTTACGTCTCTGTAGAATGTCGAGTAACTGTCTGTCGGTTTCGGCAGCGAAAGAAAGGGACGTGCTTTTCTTCCACCAACGACAATGGAAAAAAAAATCGTACGTGCGTTTTAGGTAGACCCACGTGCGTACGTCCACCGAACATTAATAATTGCAAGTATTACGGTTGTGAATAATTAATACTAATCCATAAGCCTCGATCGTGGGGCACATAGCGTAAGGAAACAGCGTAAGAGGCATTCGTTCGTCACCACCGAGGCGGTCGTTTATTCGGGACGTGACGTTAACAACGACCCGCGAGATCTCTGCGGTTTCACGACGCGCGCGGCTGCGTGTCGCATAAAGTCACACTTTAAACCACCCCCGACGTATTCACGTTGACACGCGATTATATCGTCACGTACCGTTACAAAAGTTTCCCGGAATCACCGCTATTTATTATAATGACAGTTTTCTTAGCTTATTAATAGCCGACTTTTCCTTAGAACTCAGTTGTTCATTCCAACTTTTTAATCTCTAACTTTCGTGACCCTAACGGGCTGCATCATGAGTTACAATTCTTCATCTTAATTTTCATCACCTAAATTTCGGTTGTAAACAATAAGCTTTACATTATTCATTTATGTATATTCTCCTAAAATTTAAACTTTTGCTGACAAACGTCGTTCCACGGGAGGTATCGAACGGGGACTGTGTACCTCATGTATTGAAAATTCTTTAGGCGGATACAGAATCGGAAATGATTCCTGATTGTCGAAACTTTTCTCCATTGAGAGTGGTTTCGAAGAGTACAGTCTCTCGAATGAATATCCATTCTTGCCTCTTTGTTGTCGGACAATGAGGCATGTATATGTTATACGGGTGATTACGGGATACTGAATAGATCTCCGTACACGCGCACACGTACACACATACACATACATTCATATACCTTGACCTATACGCGAAGTACTATTTATATGACCACAATACAATTTAAAGTATTTTTAAGGGTAAAAAACGAGGGAACAGGCGGCGAGAAACCGCTATCTCCTCGAGTGCCGCGCCAAACGGACAGATTGAGGTGAACTACCCTAGGTAAGAAGGGTGAAGAAAATAAATTGGACGACCGTACGACTCGGTGGTAAACTCGTCACCAGGGCACTCTATAATAAGGTTGTGATAAGGTTGTGAGAACACGTTCGTAGCCGTGCTACGAACGACATAGGATTTTTAATTAATACTAGGATAGGGAACATTTCTTTACTCGAGTTATACTCTTTAATGCAGCGTTGCCTCCTACTCAAGAGAGGGAGAAAGGGAGCGAAAGAGAACCAACGCTCCGATCATTAAAAAACATATATCGTGTAGCTTCGTTTTTTTTCTCTGTAACCTCGCCAAAAACGCTACAGGTAGCTTTGAACTTGCAAGCTTGGCCGCGAAAACGGGTTGTTACAAACGGGATTATGGTTTTCACCAAAACTATCGAATGAATTCTTCATTTGAGTGAAAAACCCATGTCTTTTGCGCGTGCCTAAACGCTGACATTCGTTTTGCACCATTTTTTTTGTTTAGATGAAATTTCCGTGGTGACCTTTGACGCAAAATCTCTGTGTCCCGCGCGGAAATTTGATCGATTCTTTTACAAACGCGTATATTTGAAATACAGAGAAAGCTTGATCGGTGTGACGCCAACTGATCGATATTTTCTTTTTCTCTTTTTTTTACGTATGCACATATACAATATGAAATAGAATTTGTTATTTGAGCTTGAAAGACTTTTTCCTTACTTTTGCAAAGATATATTAATAAGTGCCAAAATAATAATGCATTTATCAGTTGTTTTAACTCCATTTAAAAAGACATAAAATTTAAAGCATTTCCCCCCCCCCCCCTCCCGTCTGCATTATCACTGATCTCTTTTCTTTCGTCTTATATTATCGTTAGATGAGGTAGCGTTGGATTCTTCGGATACCTCGGGTACCGATATCTTGGGTAGGAATCTCAAAATGCGTAGTTTATGATATTATATTATATATTGTATTATATTGCGCATTATATTAATATACGTATCAGCAGGGTGGTTCTCGCATGAGTGTTTCGTAAATCGGTTATGCAACCCGTTTTACTCTCTTCCCTTGAAGTATAAGCCGAGTGATCTCTCTCTCTCTCATTTTTTTAAAATTTGTTAACGACAGTGTCGTTAACAAATAATTTACCAAATATTTTAAATGCTGCGATTCACGATACGCGAGAATTCCACATTGTAATCGAGCCTGGTCGCTCGATAAAAAGAATACAGTTCTAGATACGTATAATAAATGAAAAAAGATATATATATATATATATATATATGTATATATATATATACATATACATATACATACACCTAGTTGATAAACTGATACTCGGCTGGTTGTGATTTACAAGTATAGCAATACAGCGATACTCGTTTCTGTGCGTGGTAACATATTGCTGGCGGAGCTTTCCTCTTTCCCAATTCAGAGAAATATTTCTCGCACAATCCGAACTTCTTCCATGTTCACGAATCTAAAAACAATTTCTTTTTTTATAAAGAAAAATTTAAGATAAATTTTTATCCGATGGATGAAAACGATATGTCCATTCCACAGTTGTCGCGTTCGTAATGTGATCTCATGATACAATGTCGCATCCGACATAATGAATTGTTTAATATTATTAATATTTTTTAAATATTTACAGAAATATCAAGACTTTTTTCATAAAAGTTTCAAAATTCGAATCCACATCATCCACATGTTGTGTATTTTACATTTGGAAAAATATGACGTATATTGCAAAAAGGGACAGCACATATTGTATCATAAGAGAAAAAACGCCAAGCTCGGATGAGAGAAATGAATTCATTTTTTGAATTCAAACGAAAATAAAAAATAGAAAATAGACGTTACGATATAACCTAGGATAGTACAGAAACAAATAATGCCTAGTGTTTGCCATTTTATAAAACGCATTTATCATCTCAATGTTGGACTTAGTGAAAATTGAATCGTCACACCATTTTCAATAGACCATTGTTATCATTATTTCATAAATATAAAATCCAGAAATGTGCGAGTTCTATAAATTTTTGAAAGAATCTTTTATCGAGAAAACTATTCTAATAATATATAGAAATAGATAAAAAATCAATTATACAATAAACAGTATTATAAAATTTAATTTATAATTATAAATAAAGACTTGCTAAATTTGCAGTTTCATAAAGAAATTCACTAAAATATTTTCTATTTGCACATAGTTTTTATCCCTCGAACTGGATGTAGTGAAAAATTCGAAGCTTTTGCGAATCCCCTTTTGTTACGGGTGTTCGCTCTATAGATTTATGTATTTCAAGCATAGTCGTTGTTTCTACGAGCATTTCAGCGTGGAATGGATGTAACATTTATTTTATCTACTTGTAATTTGTCACTTGTGAAAGATGCGGATGGGTTGCAATACAAGCGTAAAGCGAACGGTGAATTTCTATGTTGCAACATTACGAAACTCTCGTGTTACAAAAAAACTCGAGGGTAAGGGAAGAAACCTGAGAAGAGCTCCGCTCGCATCTCTGGAATGTGCAAATCGAATGACCGTTCATGTGAGCCTGCTGCTCGGATGTGTGCATGCAAAATTAATTAATGAACACGACGGACATACTGACGTGCGTGTATGCACAGTAAATGACCGATGCGCGAGTAATGAGTGCACCGAATTGATGGGAGATTACGTATCTAATCATGTACCGCGATGAATATTGGTAACGGGAAAACATTTATTTCGATTGACGACGATTTATAACGGACGCATGAAATAGCGAAATCTCGGCTAAATGACCCCTCGTCGTAAAATCATTTAGAAAATTACCCGATGTACGAATTTCAGTCGATATTATGCAACATTTGCGATTTACGAATATTATTGATAATCAAGTTCCGGCCATGCATAACAGAATTGATGTTTTAATATTAACGCGCGATTAATTTTTTAAATCGTAATTCTTATATTACGCGTTCTTTACTACCGAAGTATATGTTACCATTTCAATTACTACCGATACGTATTAATCCTTGCACAAGTGCGTGATGTATGGTAAAAACTTGTCGTTAATTAAAAAAAATATTTTGTGTGAGATGAATGTACGAATACTGAAATATGGAAATATTGAAATAAACAATGTTGTATGATGTTATGGATTTTACGCAATGTTCATTGTGAATTTCCCCAGAATTTTGTGCGCCTGTTGTGCGATCGAATAGAAAGAGAAAAATAAAAGAATATATACATGTGAACACGATCTATTTCATTGTTATAATTTGCTTAAGCGATACCTTATTGTTAGTTAACAAAACCTATTTTATCTCACATCTCCGTTATTCATAATAAGTTCCTAATAAGATATTTCCTTCTGTGTATTCCAAAATATCCCGTGTCGCACGTAATATAAATTCAGACTAACGATTCAGCGGCATTTTCTCTTTTTTGACGGCAGGTTATACAATACGAAGTTATATATTTTGTGTGATGCATTGCACGCGACGTTGAAAACGCCAGCAATCGTCTGTGCCGTGTCTCGCGGTTGCATTATTGCAAGAACCAAGTGTTTCGTGCATTGTTCGTGTTTCACGTAGCAATTTTCTCTATATGATATATAACCCACATGCTAAAATAACAATTCTGACGGAGAACGTAATAAACGTTTTTGTTACTTTCAAACCACACGGATTTGAAAAAATTACACGGACGGAGAGTGACAACGCAAAAGAATGAGAATGAATTGAGCAAAGAGCGACCTTTTATAATATGATAAAGAAGTATTTTTTAATCCTACACGTATTATACATATTACATATTAATGTAATATAAAATCTCACTTTTATTTTCGTTTATCATACATTTAACCATGAGTTATCCTATTGAAATAAAACATTTTGACCATTCTAACGAATGGTTAACGATAAATCCGTTTAAATTTTAAATTAACGCAAAGCATAATAGACATCTCTTTTACTTCATAATAAGGTTCTTCTTATTAAGTATATCACTCGAATGTTATGGAACATTGATATTCTCAATAGACCGGAACGTATGGTTGAAAAGATAAGAACATATATCGTAATGGTATATAAATTCCGGTAAAATAGGAAATCGTCAAGGATATACGAATATTACGCTATTACATTGCATGTATATAAAAGTTAAATTAAGGGTGTAAGGGTGATGAACTCCCTGTCGCGCTGCCGCTCGTATTACTTCCTAAGGGGTACTTTGGCTTGATGAAATGACATGTACATAAGAATACGTGCACTCGTATAATTCGACAATCAAGTTGGTTCATCAGGTAAGTGTGCACGCAGGTATTTTCGTATGCATGAGTAAACGAGCGTTGCTTATCGTCGCGCTAATAATTTCTCTGAATTTTGCAATTAAATGAAGCAGGCTTCTCACCCTGCATGGTAGACGACACACGGGCGTATCGTTTATACTAGGTACTCATAAAACGTTCATTTCCAGGTTCATGGACACGCGAGCACCACGACATACAAATCGATGTTGAAACTCGGGCGTTTTCTGTTACCTCCAATCGTTTCCTCTTGCAATCTCACGCAGCGCAGTTTCCGCAATATCTGCGGACGTAGCGGAGAAAAGATCGCGTATTCTTTTGTCGTAAATGTCGCCCGTAAAAGCAGCGTCGCGACACTGACCACGCTTGATTGCATTCGGCAAGCCTGTACTTTTCGAAAGGAAGCTCGCACGCAAATTTCGCCACAGCCACGCGGCCACAGTTGTTTCGTCACCTTCGACGATTTTATTATGGGTATAAGCGCTTTCATCGATCGGATAATTGCTGCGGCAATTTTCTTTAATGGATTTCCGCTTGTTTGTTATCAGGAGCGACCAAAGTACTCGGGGCGAAATGGAAATAATCGCGATTACTTTCTGAATGCAAAATGAAAGGTATCCCTCGAAATGTTATATGTTTTATATTTCATCTCGTGTCTATATGCACATGCGCTGGTATCCCATTTCTTATAATGATTACGATAAATATTTACTAGATAAATTTACTACTTATAGATAGCAAGTGTGATATTTTTACTGAGTTATTCGATTTTATTTAAACAGCGTTTATTCCTTAATGAATAGAAAAAAACGCGTCGCAGCTTGACGATATGACGGCATTCTGAATATAATGGGCTCTGTAGAATTGCCCGAATCATTTCAAATTATGAAATATTCGGAGCACCGAGTCATTAGCCGAGTCTAATATTAAACGCTTAATATTCGCGACAGCTTTCCTTTATCGCGTCGTACTAGGTAAATCTCGCTCTATCGCCGGAGGAAAAGTTCAGCGCTAACACGCCGGCTTTTCATTTACACGATTAGAACGATTTATGGATCCTCGTGTGTCGTTTTGCGTGCAATATTCTCATTTCTCCATCACACTCGTTCTGATAATTCCAAATACTCGACACGATTTACATATTTATGTATTCACTAACGGCGATTAGCAGTCTTCATGCTTATGTATCACTTTGACTCAAGTACCCTTTAAAGTAAATGGTACACTACAATATCTTGACTTGAAAGTGAAAAATTTTCAAGAGTTGTCTCTCAGATCATCGTGCTCAAAGATGGAACTTTGTAATTAATCGGAAGCAACGTGAAGTGATTCCCGGTATTAAGGCCCTGTAAGTTTTCCAATTACGTTAATACATTCAATAAATCAATTTTAATACGTAAACTCGAAGAAGATTGTGCAAAACGATGTAACAAGTTATTCAATCCATATCGTAAGTAAAATGAATTTAATTGCGACCTTACTCACATGTAATGTATATTATTATATATATTTTGTATTGTAAATCGTGATTACACAGTAAAAGTGGTAATTGGAGACAGTGCTTGATAAAAATTACATTGATGCGAGGTTGGAAAAAAGAAGAGAAAGGAAAAAAATTGCATTGTTAATCCATATACAGTTACTTAAAAAAAACATATATGTATTAATAACAGATCATTATTCTTCCAATAAATCGGCTATCAAAATTGGCGATAATTTAATATTTCTATTCAATATTTTAATGTGCAACTTTGTGACTCAATGAACAATTTTCTTTTGTTCAATAAAGATTCAATTTTCTTTTGTAAAGGTTGGATTGAGACATTGGTTGCTATTGGTTGCACTGGTAAATGTTTACTATTACAAAACTTCTCGAGCAAGTTTGCGCTTATATACGATGAATTGCTGGAATAAAGAACATAACGTTATAAGGCATACGGTGCACGAGATATTAATGAAATTAGTCACGATATCATCCATGCAGTCTTCAACGTCTATCAAATCTAATTTTCACCTTATCTGTTCTTATAACGATTCGCATTATGAGCATGAATTTGCTGCTTTTCGACCTGAAATCTGGATTTCCTCATATTTCTAGTCACCGTATTTCTAATATACTACTTGAGCACATTTTGCCTTTTATGTAAAACACTCGATGTTCGCTTTGAATGCGAAATGAGCGAAAAATTGGAAAAAATCTGAAGATATTGCTCGCATAAAGACATTGAAAATTATATAAAAATATTAGAGGAATTAATAAGTAATTAATAATTTTTATAACATTTATCCTAACACAATTTCATCCTCGCTCTAATCAACATATTTATAAATTAAATTTCTTAAGATAGCATTTTTAAAAAATGAGTGAATTCTTCTGAATAAATTCCAAATCTGCTGAGCGCACGAAAATTATCATAAGTCGCATTAGCGTGAATTTTACACTGTTCTATGTAGAACATCGTGATGAAAGAAGCGATGTGTCCTTAACGCGCCGAACGAAATTGCATGTTACGGGAAACGCACACGTGCGTGCTCGTGCCCTAATTTCCACGGAAGTAGGAACTCGACCGAGGCGCGTATATATATAGCTTCCCATTATTGTAGAAAAGATACTTTGTAAAAAAAAAGAAAAGAAATGGAGGAGCACCAACAGATAAGCACCAACCGCGTCATTCTGGAGGCAAAGCTACAGAAACACAAAGCTCATAGAGATCGCTCTTCGCGGAGATTCATAATCACTTTCGTGAGACCTTCTGGCGCTTCTGGTCTTGATTTCTCGTATTTTGCATGGTATATTACTTGGCGAGTACACGGCACTTGCGGAAAAACAGAAAATAACGGACATGACAAGTGACCAAAAAAAAAAAGAAACAGAGGTATAGTGCGTACTCACTTTTAGCTTTCAGAACATTTGGCGTCAAATGCAATCTACTTGTGTCGCGTTATGACAAGTTGAAATAATGCGAATTAAAAGCACCGCATTAATTTCGCGTCATCCTAAAATTGGTCTGCTTTCGAGGTCCGCGCGTTTCGCTATAAATTTATATTTTCAATACTGAATTGAGCGGTATTAATGCGATGTGTATTCACATGATAATTTATTAAAGCAAGCTCAATAAGCTCGGTACTGTACGGTTGTCGGTACCGTGAATATTACCAATAAATCGATATATCCGTATGTGTATGTGTGTGCGACTCTCGACTTTATTGAAAATTCACCACCGAAGAGGAAATCAATCTAAAACTAGATTGCGCTCAATCTAAGGAAAGATCTCTCGGATTATCCTTCATCCAAGTTTTAATTTTTCGATTAATTGGTAATTTTGAGACACGCTTGATATGACATATTGCCATTTTATACGTTCGATGTCTGTCCATAAATTAATATGTATCTGATTAGTTAGTAGAACTTTATAAATAGAGATTAGCCGAAACGCAATAATCGGGACGGGTTTCTATCAGGTTGCAGAGATCTCACGCGAGGTGTTTCTAACGCAATTAGCGGCTTGAAAGCCCCTAAGATGAATGTTACCACGAGGCCGCTGTATCGCGTAGTAATGACCGTTTATGTGCCGTTCGTTGTGTACAACAGTAGCAGCAGCAACACCTTTTACGGCTACTGCATCGATCCCTTGAAGGCGATGGCGTAAATCTCGATTATGACGCACGAGAATCTAGCGACAAGGACTTCGGCCATGTGGCTGAATGGCATGAATGGGCAAGTGGACTGATATGACAGAAGACTTACATGGTGGACGTCGCCGTGAAATCGTATATGTGTGAGGCATTCTCGGCGACAGTTATATTAATCCGCGTTATTAAACCCCCTTTCAGTTACGCAGTATTCAGTCGACGCGGAAGAGAATAAAGCTTTTGGCTGAAATTGCATTTCAACAAACTTTATTTAAATATTTATCTCTATTTTATGAATAAATAAAATGACCGATCTCGAATTGTTATTAACGTAACATCGTTACATTAATAAATATCACCCCGAAGTGATTAATAACTTGATACTTTCAGGATTACGTTTTAAAGATTCCCTGCCCTTACGAATAAGTAATTCAGTGTATCATTTTACAAAGATAACGACACACTGAATCACGACCGAATCACCGAAGCCCACGATGGCAACCGTTCCTGTGGTTTCTCACGATCCATGTCTGGCTGAATTTTGCCATAGCATTCTCATCACGATCCTCGCATATCTTCAAGGATCACCTTTCAATACGAAAATTTGCGTCCAGGAAACATATGAACGAACCGAGTCCGCGTTTCGCGAGCTTGAGGGAGCTTGCTTCTGGTTTTGCTTGACGTCGATCATGCCGCAGAGCTGCGGTTTGATGTCCAAGAATCTGTCCAGCAAATTGGTGGTCTGGTGGCTCTTTGGACTCGTCATCATGTACGAAATCTTGGTCCGTGTTTGACATTGGATCGCTTGGAGCGGCGTATCGGTAAACGGTCTCAGAAGGCAGTGCCGAATCTCAATATTCCTAAATCGCTGATCTATTGATACTTTGAGAGTATACGAGATGAATTTTGTCCAAGGAAATTTTGTTTAAGTAAACGTTGATCCTTTTCTTAATAATTGTAAAATAAAATCGCGAATCCTGAAAATATTCTTTAAATTCTCTTATTGTTAATTAACATTAATTAAGCTATGAATCTGTTTGAATTAAAAGATGATGAGTTTATATAACTTTCAGAGGAATCGACAGGTGCAAGGAAAACTTCTATTGTTCGAAACGACAATAGAGGTCACAAGCCAAGACGATATTTTTAGAGGTACAGAGAAAATCTCTCGACAAGGAATTATTAATATTCTGATAACAAATGACAATGTCAATTGTAAACTTCCATTACCTGCTGTGTCATTATTACTTCTTTCTTTTTATTTTCCTTTTTTTTGTATGATCGCATTGTACAGAAAAATAATGTAAATGTGTTACTTAAAAACTTTATTATAACTTTATTTATAAAAACAGCCTTTATTTGTACAAAAAATCAATTAAAGGTGTTCGTAATTCATGACACTTGAGTAATTAGTATTATTGTTCGTTAAAAGGTAATAATTAAAATAATGCGAAATTCATACACGGTTGATCGAGTTACCTGCGAATTAAATTGCCTTGAAATACGATATATGCCTTCGTTTCCCTTTAACAAATTATAATTTGACACATAAAGCTATATCGCATTTTGTACCTAATATAATGCAAAAGAATTTAAAAGCATTAATGCCGATATTGGCAAATTTAATTAATAATCTCGTAACTGAGAATCATACTAATTATATGTCTCGTAACAACGTAATATTTGAAATTCGGCATAAGCTTCGTTTTGGTATTAATGTAATCTGTGTTAACTTTTTCGTCGCTGAAGGTGATTATAGTTAGGGAACGCATTTGCATCTTTCATGCGGGAGATTAAAACTTTGTGTGGTTTATAAATATAACAACAGAATCAACGGAAGAGGAAGGGGAGGGGTCATACGTTTAATTAATTAACTCCTCAGAGATGACCTCTTCATTTCTCGTTTGAGCAACGAGGGATAAGTTTGCTCGTGTAAAAAAGAATGAATCGATCACAGTGAAGATGCTTTTAGTTGGACAGGTTCAGTAATCGCGAATTTGTTGTCTGTGGAGATAGATGAGTTTGGAGTATGTCGGATTATGAAAAAGGCAAGCTAACTGTAAATGAATCGAGAAGAAGTATACAAAGATTTATAACGCGACGAAGAAAACTTTTTCCTCAATATAGAAAGCTGTGTGAATAATTCGCAAAAAATTGCAAAGCCAGGCAGATTACATATTTTGCATTAACAAACTGCGATTTAGACTAGAACTTTGACAAGTTTATTGTTAAATTAAAAAATATGACATTGATGACAAACAAATTCGAAGCCTATATACTTCTGAGATAAGATATGATTTTGTATAATGATTTTGTATAATGTTCTCCGTTGAGACAACATTCAGATACAAAGAATTAATAACAACACTTTTCAAATCTTTCTCTCTTTCTCTTTGCCAAACATTAAAAAATAAATTCAAATTATTCATCGACCCGTGTAGCCAAATTATCTGTACCGCCGACTAGATTTGTCGCGCATTAAAATGCAGAAAAATCGCTAAATTTAAAATCAATATCGATTTTAATTTTTTGACCTTAAATTAAATGAAGAATTTATTGCGAAATATTACCTCAGCCTCAATTTAATTAATGAGCAAGGCATTTTGTAATATTGCTAATATTGCTAATAATTTTTACTGCACTCTCTGTACAAGATTCCATAAGCTATAATCTTCGAGAAATGTCACTAAGTAAAACTGCGAAAAAAAAACGAAAGCGTTCCAGCGAGAGCGCAATATCCGGATAGTGATGAAATTGACTGGAGATTCATGTGATGATACGGCGGCAACATTTTTATTCACTTACATTGAGACGCTTCTTAGTGCTACATTATTCATACATCACTGCCGCAATGAAAAGAGACATAACGAAAAAAGTGACGACTGCTCATAAAAACATGAACGGCGAAAACGTCATAGTAAAAAAAAAAGGATAGTTACATTTGAAAGCGGGCAAAACAAAGATTTCGTAGATTTCGCATGCGAAAAATACTGTTGGGAAATGATATTTTTTTATTTAGTGCGTTTCGAGATGCTCTCATTGCACTCTCAAAAATTTGAACGTCAGAATATTGAAAAAAATTAATTTCCGGTCTCAAATTCTCAAATTCTTAGACAAATGTAAAATGTAAAGTCGACGTCACAATGCGCGCTTCTTATCTAAGATAAGGATCTTCGATTTTAATAACGAGAGTAATAATAATAATCGTGCTGTAATGGCACACCATTCGGTAGTACTGTCGCATGCGATATCTGCGTGTATCTGAAGGTGGCAGATGGAGTTAGATACCATTGTACAAGGTTTCGAGTTGATTGTGCTTAAATTATATACGTTTTGATATTCGTAATTCCGTTTGCTCATTAACCACGGCAGTTTGCATGTGTGTCAAGGACGGAGTTTATATCGCGTAATTATGTATTACTGGACCACGGAATGTAGTTTTCGACCGTTATTGCAGTCGGTCGATTTGCACGTAAGAAATGTAAGCTTCGGTTGCTGTAAACGACCATTGCGTGATTTCGTGTAAAAGTAACTTTTGTATCATTTGAATTAAGAATTATTAAAACGTACAAATAGAGTGCAATAGTGTCTGAAAAAAAGTGTCTACTGTAGAAAATACTATGTAATATAGCAATGATTTTTTAATTATTTTGGAAACGGAGAGGCTGTAAAATAAAAATCTCTTAAAGTGAAAAAGAGATTCCGAATGTGTCAGAAAGTCACGCACCGTGACGAAGTAATTTCGCTTTATGTACACATAAATTGAATATTTGAGTGGAATGTACTCTAATGGATTATAAATCACCGCCACGAGTGAAATTCACCCCGATGGCAGTTATATTAATGGAAATGGAGTATGATGTCGCATAACATTCGATTCCTATCTCAATCCGTTAATAAATAAAAAATAAGCTTTCTTGACGATCGCTTTTTCACTTTGAAATCTCTCAGTGTAAAACGTAATACATATAAAATCATCAAATAAATATTCGTCAATAGTAACCACGATCGAATTTGCGTTATGTAACTGATCGAGTTCTTTTGTGTCTTTATTTCCGTCGATTAATATAATTTTTTACTTTCTACGACTTCATTGTAAAAAAAATATACACAAGGGAACGTACACGTTGTAAGGAACGAATGTTTCTCTACCTTCAACCAGAATGTAGTTACCCAGCTGAATAAAGTCCCTTGCACAAGCGAAATCGATTCCTGAAAAATACCACAAATAAATGAAATGGAAGTGATCGATTGAATCGAATCTCGCAGCCAGTGCGTAAATGCAAATCCTAATATTCGCACACAGACGATCGCTCTTTCAACGTGTACAAATCTCGATTTACGTTGACGCGAATAAATTCAATTTTCCCTGGTTCCATGTATCAGTTGTCGCTCCCGCTTCGCATTCCCGATCGAAATAATTAATCGAAATAATTAAATACAACCCATTTATCGGCGATGATGAAACGAGTTGGGTAAGGGCGATGATTTACACAAAATTGTCTTACGAGAGTTACGTCGCTCCACGAAAGTATCGTGATACACATGAATGACCGAACGGTATATCCGTGAAATTTTTGTGAAGAGGTGGAGATGACAGGCATCCTGGTCACACACGCGCTGACTACGATTGATTAGGGTCATCCCCGCGGCAACCGATGGGCAAACACAAATAAACCCGAGGACACCCTGGAGCGAAGCTCCTGCGAACCGACTCAGTAGACAGCTGACCGCTTTCTACGCGCAATATCCGCCTTGAATTTCCAGACGTGTATGGCGAATCCGAAAAGAATCGCCCCGGGAGAAAGTTTCCCGACGATGCCATAACGGCGACGGCCATCATCGAGGTTTTCCACCCTCGAGTCGTAACTGGACCGCGAAGGCCGTGCCTCCAACCCGGCGTCCTAGTTCCACACGACGCTCGCTTCGAGACCGTATTAACGATATTAAGCTCAATATAGATGCAGTTGCGGTTAATCGCGCAGGGGAATACCATACCGGGATTTCTTAAAGCGGCGAAACTTTCGCGTCGACAAACTGAAACCGAATGCACTTTAGCGCGAGAACGAGCGAAAGAACGCCGATAAGTGCGTGATATCGCGCAACACTCGAAGCTTCGATTTGTATCGCCAAGAGTATCTTCCCCCGTGACTGAGTTGATTACTTTTGCCATTTCCTTCGTAGCTCTCAGCTAGAGAGATCGCCCACTCATTCGCGATCATGATACCCAGCCGTCGTGTCGTAAAGATTTGTATGCTGTACGTTCTGTCGGCGGCTTTTACAGCCTACGGAGTAGAAGAAACGTCGAGTGGTGATAAACAGAGATCGACTCGATCGAGACCGGTGAATCTTTGTAAGTTTCATTTGTGGAAGTAAGTTTAGTTGGAAAAAATCTTGCGTAGCGCGATAACCGCGTTATGCGATCGATACACAATGACGTATTGTTACCACCTGGCATCTCTGTCGTTGAAAGAGAAAGCAAATCCACACTCTATGCACGCGCGAAAGAAAAGATTCCATTTGCGAAGGCGACGACTAGCTTTTTAGGCCAGTCCATTACGCTTTTCAAGCGATCCGATGTGCGATAACGGCTTTTGTCTCACAGCGCGGTTGTAGTTTCTCATTAACGAGCTATTTGAGGCAGTAGAGCGCCCTAAGAAGCTACATCTTAAGATTAATCGACTTTGCCTTCTTTTTTTCTTGCATGCCACGTCGACGCGATGCTTTTTCCCCAATTAGTTATAATTAATGGCGGGAAGAACGAAGTGGGGAACGCGAGCGTGACCAGTGCTTTGAAGACTCTGAGGGAGAAGTATCCGGGTCACCTGGGCAATGTGTGGTCCGTACAGATCAACGAGAGCGATTCCAGCGAAAGTCTCGAGATTATATGCAACACCTGGAGCTCGGCTATCAGCAAAGGCGGCGCGACCGTCCCGGACCTGATCCTGGACATAACGATGGCCAACTTGGGCGCCGAAGCTTCGAGTTCGTTCACCGCGGCCATAGGAGTCCCGACCCTATCGGCCCAATTCGGTCAGGAGGGCGATATTCGCTACTGGAGAGATTTGGACCTTGATCAAAAAAATTATTTGATTCAGGTACCGTGTTCAATTGCGCGCGTGAAAAGTCCTGATAGCGAAGGACATAACGTATGCACTGATAGACATATAATGCGCGAAATATATTGTGCTTTGATCGACTTTTCATATACTTTGGTTTCATATATGAAGCTTTTGCGTTACATACATATAATAAATAGGTACTAGTCTTGGTTTCCCGATTGGAGCCGCGTGAATTCTTTATCTGATTCCAACATTTCAATTCAGTTCCACAGGGCAGGAACCTGATACTGAGTCGTTTTTCGATAGGTATCTCTTTGTATGTGATTGAAGAAAGGGAAGTGGCGGAAGGAGGAAGAAATCCCTTTGGTTAAATTTTGAATGTCAATGATCAAATTGAAATGTCGGAGTCAGATAAAGAATTTACGCGGCCAAACCTATATACCCTAGTATATCTTGCTTTGTATAGATCATAGGTATGTATACAAGCACTTGTAAATTCCAAGAATCAGTTGGGATTTGTAGTTTCCTTCGGTCCTTCGGAAAATTTTCAGGCATTTCTTTAGATATTTTTACAGTTTCCCGATTCGATATTTCATTCCAGGTAATGCCACCGAGCGACCTCGTGCCCGAGGCTATCCGTCAGTTGGCGATCCAAATGAACATCACCAATGCCGGCATCCTTTACGACAAAAACTTCGTTATGAACCACAAGTACAAAAGTCTACTGCTGAACGTGCCGACCAGACACGTCATCAACGATTTGCAGGGTACGATTAACAACGTAAAAGACCAAATATCGAAGCTGCGAGACTTGGACGTGGTAAACTACTTCCTACTCGGCGATGGAGATTCCATCAACATGCTGCTAGATATTGGGGAATCGTTGAGCTTCACCGGACGGAAGTACGGTTGGTTCGTTTTGACTCTGGATGAAGAACTGTGGCCGAGCTGCGCGTGCGAGAACATCACCATTTTGTTCCTGAAGCCGGAACCGCCGATGGTGAACGATGAAAAAAATCAAGCGGAATCTCTTGTAAGGGCGACGCTCCAGAAACCGCTTATCACATCCGCCTTTTATTACGATCTGACCTTGTTGGGTGTCAACGCGATGAAGTCAGCCTTGGACAACGGCGACTGGCCCTTGGAACCTCGTCACATCGACTGCAACAGCTACGACGAGACGAACACGCCGACGAGAGGTCTGGATTTCTTGGCTAAACTAATGGCAGTCTCGAAGAATATGACGCCGACGTACGCCGGTATTAATTGGGGCAAGAAAAACGGAGAACATCACGCGGACTTTAAGATGTTTGTATATCTGGTGAACATCGAACGGGAAAAGATTACATTGAGGGAGGAGAGCGCAGAATGGCAGGCGGGCATCGAGATGCCCTTGCAGGTAAGTGCTTGAAACGAGACGTAACGTGAAAGACGTTGAAGGACGATGCGTTAATATTGACTTCCTAATTATAATTTATTGGATAAGATCGATTATGAAGATGAAAAGATTCTGTGCATCACGAGCAATTTTCTTCCCGAATTACGATAATGTTCTCAATATTACGGCCTCTTCGATTTTCCTTCCAATCCTCGAGTGCCATATATTCGAGAATTATCGATTACGCTTGACCGTCGTGTCCGACCAAGTGACGTTCATGCGATCGATGGCTCATATATTTTTTTTCTCATTCACATTGTACATTACCTCCTTCTACTGATAGATTCTACTGATAGATTCGGAAATAATTCGTGAAAACAACAAATTGATTAGAATCGTATTGAATCAGGAGTGCATCAAAATAGTTGTTGAAATTTGTTCGAGTTCCTCTCAAATATTCGTTCGTTGCGAGATAAATCGCATTTGCACGAATAACAAATAAAGTTATTTACACTGATAAATAAAGGGTGCGGAAACTCGAGCTTACTTTTAAGCCGATTTTGCATTAAACCGACTTTCCGCAAAGAGCATTAACAAATGCATACAAATGATAATACGAGATATTCATTAAAAGGGATTGTGTAAAAAAGCAAAAGAAATACCTTCAACGTAAGGTCTTTTTTTTATTAATCTCACCGCTGTATCTACCGCATTGTCGTTCCCTAATGACGCTCGCTTATCTATCCTGAAAAAAGTTCAAGGTAGCAAGAGCGTATGGTCACATATACTTTTATTTACTCATGTATAGTATCGCGCCGCAAAAATGTCACGAAAGCCTTTTTGCGTAGTTTCACTCGTTTCATGTTTCGCACCACCTCGACACTCTCCGGAGGTGGTTCGACCATACCACAATCGTCATCGTATATTGATCTTATTTTCGGTCCGAAAATTCTTCGCCCATTAAGAGAATTTTCCTTCTGCGAAGATCACCAACGAGAAAATCATGAACAACACCGCGGTGACGAGCTACAGGGTGGTCGCCGTGCAACATCCGCCCTTTATGATGTACAATAATCAAACTGATCAATGGTCCGGCTTCTGTATCGATTTGCTGGACGCGATTCGCGAGACCGTGTCGTTTGAGTACGAAGTACGCGAGGTGGAGGACCACAAGTTCGGTTCGTTGAGCGAGAATGGCAGTTGGAACGGACTGATAAAAGAGCTGATAGAGAAACGTGCCGACATCGCCCTGGGCTCGCTCTGGGTTATGGCGGAGCGAGAGAAGGTCGTGGACTTCACGGTGCCCTTTTACGATCTGGTCGGCCTAACGATCGTGATGCAGAAAACGAAGACGACGACGTCGCTGTTCAAGTTCCTCACGGTACTGGAGAACGAAGTCTGGCTCTGCATATTGGCGGCGTACTTCTTCACCAGTTTCCTCATGTGGGTATTCGACCGTTGGTCGCCGTACAGCTATCAGAACAATCGTGACAAGTACAAGGACGACGACGAGAAGAGGGAGTTCAATCTCCGGGAGTGTTTCTGGTTCTGCATGACCTCTCTGACTCCCCAAGGTGGAGGCGAGGCGCCGAAAAACTTATCGGGAAGACTGGTGGCGGCCACATGGTGGCTGTTCGGGTTCATCATCATCGCGTCTTACACAGCTAACTTGGCAGCTTTCCTTACGGTGTCCAGACTGGAGATACCTATCGAGACCTTGGAGGATCTGAGCAAGCAGTATAAAATACAATATGCGCCTACCGTAAACTCGCCGGCGTATACCTACTTCCAGCGAATGGCGGACATCGAGACGCGCTTTTACGAGTAAGCGGTATCATTTCTCAAATCAGATTCTAAATTTATGCATGATTATAATACTTACGATTCTTTTGAACACATTTTAAATTATCCTAGAATTTGGAAAGATATGAGTCTGAACGACAGCCTATCGGACGTGGAAAGGTCGAAGCTAGCCGTCTGGGATTATCCTGTTAGCGACAAGTATACAAAAATGTTTCAAGCCATGAAGGAAGCTGGCTTTCCAGCGGATATCGACGAAGCGCTAAGGCGAATTCGACGGGAGGGCCAGTATGAGAATAATGAATTTGCTTTCATCGCAGACGCTTCGACTATCAAGTATCTTGTCATGACGAATTGTGATCTGACTCAAGTCGGAGAGGAATTCTCAAGGAAACCGTATGCCATCGCCGTCCAACAAGGATCACCGCTGAAGGATCAATTTAACAATGCGTACGTACGAAGACGTTTATCTGTTTTCGTAAAAAAACTAAATCTTAAATCATTCCTTTTTGCCACAGGATTCTCATACTGTTAAACAAGAGAAGATTGGAGAGATTAAAGGATCAATGGTGGAAGAATAATCCCGTGAAAAAGAATTGCGATCTAGAAAATAATCAGAGCGATGGTATTAGCATCTACAATATTGGCGGCGTGTTCCTCGTAATCTTTGTGGGCATCATCTTCGCTTGTCTCACGTTAGCCTTCGAGTATTGGTATTATCGACATCGCACGAAAGTCAGCGAATTACATCAAGCAACGCCTCCGAAAACGACAAAGGCAATTAAGCCGATTCGGTTTGATTTGCATCCTGCCCCTACGCACAGGTTTCAAACAATCTCGCAATTTAGATCGAGATTTTAAGTTGAAACATTCAGAGAGGATTTCGTCTCATTTATGGGATATATAGATTATAAGTAGGAAGCTGTCGCACAAAAGGATAAAAGCATTTTTAGACGACCGTGTTAATTTTGTATATTAATGAGATATTAGATAAAATTCATGAAGATTCATGAATTTTTATATCGGTATGACGCACAGTAAAACGGTTGTCGTAAAATAACAGTAACATTATCATAGACGCCATTTGCATGTTTTTAGCATGTATACTCTGCGATAAATGTTCGTCGTTTTTGGATAACTTTAAAGGAAAGTATAATTGTGGAACTCTCGAATAGAGATAAATAAACGCTTGGGAGTGGAAGACTGATATACAACTTTCTTCTTGCAATGCCTTTATTTATCCTTTCCGTACATTATTTCGCGGAAAGACAAAGAGCGTCCTTTTTTATTTCTTTTTTTTTACATTGCGTATGTTCCTTTCACATTATTTCCTAAAGACAGAGTTGTTTATAAGTGACACATTCCTTCGACGCATTAACATCGCTCAACATTCGTTTCAAAGGCATGCTAGAGTAACATTTTTTGTATTTTTTTCGCATACCTTTTCGCAAGGTAAACACGTGTTTCGAAATTACACGTTTCTTTACATGTATGTTCTCAGTTATTCGATTTCCTTAGGGTGAGCACAGGGAAAGCAATGGATTCCAAGGAAATTTGGAGTGTGGGAGAAGGAAAGGATTGGAGAGGGGATTAATCTTCTAAGGAGTTAAATCATAAGGGAATACGATTAAGATAATCCATTAATAATTACGAAAAACAACAAGAAAATAGAACAGCTTTTTAATCAAATACCCGATTTGCAATCGTGCGGCGTTCAAAATAAGTACTCAATTATCCTTTCGAATTTGTTCCCAATTCATAACTTTCGTTTCCTTTTTTTCGGTCTTCTTTTCTTTTCGCTATTAATCGGAGATAAGTAGATACTTCTGGCCTGCACGTCGGGTGAGAAATAAAATTGCTCGCTACAATTTTCTACAAAAACCAGCGCACTAAGTTCTCTCTCCTCAAAAATCACAAAATAATCAACAACCTACAACTGAAATAGCGTGGACTACATCTTCAACGTTCTCGCAACGTGAAACGCTGTGTGTAACATATACGCTTCTTTTTTTTCTTATTTTGTTCCTTTCCTCTTTATTCTCTCTCATCAAAAGGTTAATATTAATTATCTAAATGAATAGTTAATATTCTCGTTTCGTTTTTGCTTTGTTTTCGATTGCATGTTACTTTATTACGAGTGACGATGGGGTTTACTCGTGCCTTCTTGGATACATGCATAACAAATTCCACATGCCAAGAGGACCCCCATTCACAATCCTAATCAATCGCTTTTTTATCTTGCGAAAAAAAAGTATAGCTAAAGTTTCCAGTCATATAGTATTTATTTAGCAGCTTACATTATCCGGTTCACAAGGTCAACGGACGCAAAGTCGTCAGTGGCTGGCATCCGAAGCTGCTACTGTGCCTTCTATCGGAAAAAAGATGTTTTATATATATAGTTAGGTACAATAGCAATGTGACAAAACTAAATTTTGCCCGTAAAATTTTTATCCGGACACGCTAGCAGTATTTCAGAATCAGTATAATTCAGAATACAAGTAATATCAGGATAGGTATTATTGTAGCAAAACCACTGCTGTAACGTTTCACTCGTTTTTAGCACGGATACTATCCTAAAGAAAAATTGATCTAAATTTTTTCGCAGAGGCATTCGTTAAAGGCATTCGATTATTTTTCGATAAAAATGGAAAAATGTATATAGAACATATATTGAATATCTTAATTTGTTTTCATTAAAGTTTTTTAACCACTTAAAACAAATCACACATACATCAATATTTAGCATTAACAATAGATACAAGTACATGCTTTTTTCATCCAATGAATATGATACTACAAATCTCGTTTTTTAACCTGACAATACTGATTTCTTAGTCATTTAATAAGAAAAAAAGTTGTTTCATCTAAAGTCGCTTTTCTCTGTGTTTGTAATTAACGACGCGATGTTACATGTTCTGCAATTGTCGCACTTGTAATACATGATGTGTGATCTTAACGATGTTCATTACCTTTTTCTATCATTGTGCAGAGGTACACTCGATTGTACCCAGCCAAGTTGATCCAAAGCAAAAGAATCTTTTTCGATATTTTCTTGTTCTTGTAAAACGGCATCTTCAGTTCCGACCGGAGAATAGCGAAAATGATCTTGTTCGGAGAGAATACGGCGTTTGACCGGAGATCGTACGGGCTCAGTTTGGACACTCTTGTCGCACTGACGCACCCGAAACTTTAGCGTTAAATTCGTAGATGCGGACAATGGCACCGCGTCATTCTCCCGATACTCCATGTAAGGGCTCTCTCCGCCAGGAAGATACAGTAAATTTCCTGACTCAGATCTGCGATAAGCAACGCGTTCTACTGTATTGTTCACGTGAAACGTCGTCCCATCTTCCCAGTGACCATCGTCCTTTATCGGACGAAAGTGAGTACGTGCGGAAGTCAATAGATCCTCGTCTGGCTCCGGAAGGCTGTTTACCTTCAGACTTGAACGAGATTCCTTGCAAACTCCAAGCGGAGTTTTGCCTGATGCCGAAAAAAAGCAGTCATCTGTCTGAGGGTTATGACAATACAAGCTTGTAGATAAGGTACTGTCAATTCCGCTCCAGCACCAGGGTTCATCCATAAATGACTCCCAATTTAGATTGTATTCTGTAATAACATTACTAACATAAAATTCTCCGGTAATAAGAAAATTTAAAATCTCTACGAGATCTTTCAGCTATGAGTATTATCTTGATATAAATCTCAAATCATAACCTTAATTTATTATAATCTTAAATTATAATTACAGATATTGCATTTTTTATATCTAACCTGCTTTCTCCTTATTGCTACAATCATCTGCATTATCTTCAATGCTGATTAGATCAATGTCCCATGGAATAAGCGGTGATTCGTCAACAATCGTTTCTTGGTTTGGTGTGTCAGTAGCGTAGCCATCTGAGGTGGGTAAGGTGAAGATTGTCCTGGTAGTGTCTGTGGGCCAAAGAGGTCCAGAAGGAATGGAAAGTGTCGGAGCTGCCCATATCGAAGCTGTGTCCTGTGCATTGCCTGGTACTGAATTCCAAAGCGCCTCTAAGCTCTCAAACTTGGCCTTTAATTGCGCTAATCTTAACTGATCGAGTTCCTTTTCCCTTTCCCGTTCCATTGATTTAGCAAATCCAAAGCTTTCCTTATCTTCTGATCTTTGTGATTCGATGTTCTAGAAAAGAAAGAATACGGTTTATCACATCGGTAACTACATCGGTAAAATTTAAAAAGAGTAAAAAAAATGTACTTACGATAGACATTTTAGTCTTTTTATTGCGAGCACTATTATTTTTATTGTGTAAATTAATTCCGTAGTTTTTATTGTTGTTGCTATTGGCCAAATTTCTATCTTTCTGTGCCGAAGTCTTCTTAATGGATACAGGTTGCAAGGCTGGAAATGCTGCGTAATATCTGAGAGCTTTGTCACGAGGTGTGAGTGCTTCTAAATTTGTTTTGGGCTCATCGCAAGATTTGGATTCTTCTTCTTCATCATACGAACTTCCACCTTCTAATTCTTTCAGTTTTATGCACAATTCATCAACCAGAGCATCTACTCCATATTTCTATACAGAAAATATTTTTTTTCAACATACTATGTGACATAAATATAATTTGTATTTAATAATTTGTAAAAAAGAAATTGGAAATTTTATATATTCTTAGTAGAAGTTATTACTCACATCATCAGCAGCACTTGTCAGGCATTGCACAACAGCTTGTCGTTGTTCCCTGTCACCATGCGTTGGCAGCTTTGCTTTAGGTCGGGCACTTACGCGACGTCCTGTGCCTTTACCTAGCTCAATTGCTTCTTCTGGAGAACTTAGGGCCGAGTCGGGGCGGCACAATAGGCTGAGTACAAATCGCGAGTACGCAACTGGGTCAATTCCCAATGCGTCCAGGCGTGTCTCAAGCCACTGGCGCAACTCCTCCTCGGCCCTCCTTGAGCCAAAGACTTCACCTCCTCCAGGGGACGTCGCTATCCCGACCAAATGCAAGGCTGGGTTCCTCATTCCCTCTTAATAGATTTCCTCCTAAACCCAGGAACTCTAACCAACTTCACTATCTCCAGGGTGATCATCTCTCCTATAACCATAATTTGATATGGCATTTAAAACAATAAATCACTAAAAAAAAGAGCTTAGATTGTATTCAAAATCTGAAAGCTCAAACTCACCTATATATAATACAGTATTACAATATTTTATTATTGTCGTTAAATGTTTCAATTTTATAGAATCCACCACTACGTCGTTCAGACTAATCAACAGACTTATCGAACGTTTTTCCGCAGTTCTTATTTTGAATTTTTCACATTAAGTTACTTAATTGTCCAGAAATATTGTTAATATTGTTTCTTAAAGTTTCAGTAATCTTGGTTTAAAAATTCTTTAGTTCTTAGGTGGTGGATATATCATTGAAGTGAGGCTGGCAGGTCTTAGTGAAGGATAACAAGTATCTCCTTCCCATTTTGACACTAAAAGTAACAAGTAAAAGCAGTATAAATAACTGTTTCGTTGTAGAAAATGCACATTGCTTCGCTTATAAATAATACTTATAGTATTGCAAGTATAATTCAAGTAATAATACATTTTATACTTTAATCTTACTAATATAATTATAATTCTCATAAAACTAATTTATCTCAATAACAATTGTTACAATTGTAACCTACAAAAATTAAATGATAACAACAAAAATAGTTAATAGACTCTACCTTACTTGTATACTTTCACGTTATCAGCATCACTTTAAACTTTTAAAGAGTTATAGACAATATATATCATTTAGTTATACGCGAGTAACATTCTGTATTAACTGTTTTATTTGCATCTGCAGAGATACGATACGAGAGAAGTCAAGGTGACTAGATATATGTGTGTATATACATATATACGCATGCATATATATATATATATATATATATGTACACACAGCCAACTCTTGCTGGACGGCGACATTCGGAATGAAAAATTGTTTCAGCGCACGAGGCTGAAAACGAGGAGCCAGAAACGCAAACGGAATCGTAACGTCGAACGGTGAGACACACGCCCGAGACTATTTTGATCGCTTTTAAAGGGACGCGTTATCTATAGGTACGTGCGTACGACGAAAGCGTCGAAGTACTTAGGTGTTATCATCGCGAAGGCGGACAACGCGCGGAGCGAGTGAGACAAATTTAGGCGAGAGACGTAACGCGCGGCCGCGTGTCCGCGCGCACGAGACGAGCTAGTAGCAGGACCCTGGTCCGGGGAACGGAGGGAGGAGGGGACGGGAATAACCTTGCCGATTGCGCTATAGAATTTTGCCTGAGTCATAGCTCTGCCCAGAACGAAGGCTCATGCATGACGACATTACGAAATGCGGACTCGTCGACGACGACGCGAGCCCGCGCCGTGACACGCGGGCATTCGTGGTCATCGGGCCCGCACGTTTCATCAAGCAACGAAAAAATTGAGTATTCTCGACGTACCTGCATGCCTCGAGAGATGATTTTCACCCCGGCCTCTTCTACACACCCCACTCAGTAAAAAACATGGCGAGCTACTAAACCGAAGAGGATGCACACTCCACACTCACACACACACACACACACGCTCTCACACACACGCTTCTCTTGACCACGAAGTTGTAAGCATTGCTAACGCCACCTTCACGCTAGTAACGATTAATCGCACGAGAAGATTCGAGACTGTCGCCACCATCTCGCGTTATGATTGGTTCAAATCAATCTGTAGATAGAGGAACGGACAAGGTAAGGTTACAGCGGTTACAGTATGGGTGCTTTTCATCTAGCGACACAAGTCGACACAAGTGTCATTCTATTTTTGTTATTTATGAATGTTAAAAAAAGAATGATGCTTGTGTCGACTTGTGTCGCTAGATGGACAGCACCGATAGTTATAGGGCTATCACACACAAAATACATAAGCGGGGAGCACAGACCATTGCATAACGCATAACGCATATGCATAAGAAATTTGATTGGTCCGTTAGCATGTGCATAAGGAATTCGACCAATCGAATTTCTTATGCATATGTATTATGCATTATGCAAAAGTCTGTGTTTCCCGCTATAGCGTAGCATAAACATAACATAAGACCGCTGGACCAATAAACACCTAGAAAAAAGTCGCCATATTGATTTACATAAGATGCGCATTGGTCCAGCGGTCTTATGTTATGCGTATGCTCTGTTATGCATTTCGTGTGCGATGGGCTATACTCTTGCTGCCATTGTAGACCATGGATCTAAAGGCGCCTGCAGACCAGAGCGGTGAAGCGGCGAGCGGCGGAGCGGTATCCAATGAGCGTACAGCTTTTTAGAAAAAGCTGTACGCTCATTGGATACCGCTCCGCCGCTCGCCGCTTCACCGCTCTGGTCTGCAAGCGCCTTAAGAATATATGGATGGAGCGTAAATTCGCGGGGGTGCAGCCAGAGCGGTGAAGGGAAAAGTAATCATCGGTAATGGCGGCGCCAATCCCAACACACTCACGAGTCGTGAGTCACGACTACTATTGTATGTATGTACACTGGCGGACATCGATTTGTTCCGCGACCCCTTTCCGCGGGGCAAGGGGAATATGGATATGACAAATCAGGAGCGGTAAAACAGGGCCGCCGCTGGGTGGCGCCACGGATATTCTCCATCTTCTCCATATTCCCCTTGCCCCGCGGAAAGGGGTCGCGGAACAAATCGATGTCCGCCAGTGTACATACATATCACACCGTAAAGCCCCTTACACAATGCCAGGCAACAGGCAATAGGAACAGGAAATAACATAGAAGAGAAAGAGAGGAAAGCTATTTCTCTCTTTTTCTTTCCTACATTATTCTCTATTCCTATTACCTGTTGCCTGGCATTGTGCAAGGACCTTAATAGAAGTAGTAGGGTAAAGTTAGAAAAAGTGATCACCAGTAATGGCTGCCGTTCGATTTCCTCTTTCCCCGTTGACACGGATCCTCTCGTAAACCTACTTTACACTTCTTCTATATATTCTTACTTCCATGTTGTAGACGACGCATTAAAGCTATCACACACGAATTTCCGTAACTGTAAGCATAAGACGTAAGCATAAGCTTGAGAACCAATCAGAAACTAGCTTTGATCTAATTGATTCCGTAAAATCAGAAATAACCATAATCTTAAAACGTAACATGAATTTCAACCGCCTGAAATTCATGTAGAAATTTTTAAAAGTTACATTATTTTTTGACAAGCACTTGTAGAATGTTCGAAGAGGATAGTCGACTGTGATTGGTCAGTTGTTAAATCTTACTACACCTATAGTAGACTTGGCTTTAATCTTTCCTCGATGAGTTTCGGAACGCGTTCATGTTTTAAATATTCAAGCCATTCTCCACAGATGGTGCTGAAAGACTACGAGCTATCGAAATTGTGCAACCCTTTTGAAAATTTAAATTTAAATGTATATATTTTACGGCGTAAGAGTATCGATAATCAAAGCAATCTTTTGAAATCGAGAAATCGTCAAAATTATTAGCAAAATAAATGTATTTCGACGAAAAGTTAGTTGAATCTTAATTCTACTTGACTAACCCGTGAAAAATTTTTATTCATTCTTTGATTTCTAAGGTATATGGACAATGGTCCTCACTTTACATTATATATTTGATACAGAAAGCAAGAAGAACGTTAGAGCAACTTTTTTACATGCAACTATATAATAACGTCAACAAGTTAGAAAATGTCGTTTAAGAGATGTACAATAATTTTACTCGTTTTATTCGACATATCTGATAAGTGCAATAAAAAACAACAATTGATAAAAGCATTATTTATATTACTTAACGTTTGGGAATCGCAGTAACAACCATTGCTTAGAAAAGTCTAAAGTATTAGGCATTGAAGATTGAGGATTGCAAATTGAAGAGTCGAATTCAATCAACCAAAACGAGATTAAAATTAGACTTATCCGATTGGTTGAATTCTAATTTTCAGAGTTTGCAGTTCAATCTTGAATGCGTACTGATGTCGACTTAATAGAAACTTTCGGAAGATTACGTTAGATGGTAGCACTCTGTTTAAAGTGGCTTATCACTATGAAAATATTAGTCTATTTTTTAAAATAAACACATCAAGGTGCTATTAATAATAATGTCTTTCATATATACTGGAAAAATATACTATGTAATAAGCGTATTTTATTGACATGTTTCTTTACATTATTATATATATGACTTGCAATAGCGAATGCGCTAACAAAAAAATTGCACGCATTGTATGTACTTTTGTTATGTGTGTGTGTGTATGAAATACAAATAATAACATGTATATATATATATATATATATATATATTTTATAAAAAGATATATATAATATAATATATAATAAACTCGGAATGATTATGCTTTTCGGCTTAATGCAAGTGAAAATTGAAAAGAGAAACGCTTAATATCAGTTCAAGTATTACGTGGTGTATGATGAACTAAAATATTACAATAATAATTTTAAAAAATATAACAGTAAAATACTGTAAAATCTTATTATCATATACAAAATCAAATTTCATGTGAACTTCGCTCGTAGCCATAATTTTATCTGCTTGTATCAGATAAAATGATCGCCTCGGGGATGACGAAGCTGCTTAGAGTTCTTAAGTCTAAGAAAAGATCCATTAAGAGAAAAACGGCTCGAAGAACCATGATAGGCTTTTTTCTTCCTTTAAGGATATCTGCTCTCCTTATCACTCCCTTTTCTAGAGTTATTTTTTTTTCTTACTTTTTTATCATTATATCTTGACAGGACTGAAAAAGAAAACAAATATTAATTTTTTTATATTATAATTGATCTATTTAAGATTAAATCTCCTTTCGATATTTTAGAAAACAGCGTTCATAGATTCCTGCTTAGGTTTATTTAAAAAAAATATAGAAAATTTAATTTTAAATTTAAAGAATCGATTCAATAGTTGCTTCTTGCATTCAATACTTTGAAATCTTTCGACATGCCATTTAACATCTGAGGACGGAAATTATCATATATCATTTTTATCCAGGACAGGAATAGAATAGGATGGAAATGTCGCGATTTACGGTGCGATTTAATTCACATCAGAGCGAAGCTGAAGCAAAACAAAATTTTTAATTTTTAATGCAAGGCAAAATTAAAAGCGTGAGCGATCAATCGACAGTTTTGACAGTAATGTATCTCGCGGCAATAACTCCCCCCCCCCGTCCTCCCCTGATTTTTGCAAGAAAGAAGAGGGAAACGGTCAAGGGAGCTCAGTCCCGATTTCTTGGCAACGTTCTCATGACGGTGGATAAAAGAAACGGCGGGAAAGAGAGGAGCAGACGATGTATAATCTGATATCGATGCGCAGATAAAAGCCCGGATTAAAAGCTGGAATTAAATCATTTCGGCCCTGGCGAATCCAGCGCGGCTCCGACATTAATCCACTGGCGCACGTACACGTCGACTCCGTTGCACAGATCCATCCCCCTCGGCTTCCTGCGCGCCCCTCCCCCGCGACCCTTCTGTCCTCCCCTCGCCGCACATACCGCCCGGGTTCGCAGAGGTTAGTCGCTTCTCCGGGGGAACCATCCAAGAGCTGCGCTGTAGCGATAGAGTGCAATGGGTTGCAACCCCGCGCACTGCGAACGAGGGAAGAACGAGGGCGGAAGGATGGGGGAGTGAGAACACAGTCGTGTAAGGGCGGTTTCGCTGCTGCGCAACCGGCACGACGCAGACGTCAGTCGTTATATACCTGGTTCAACGACCACCGCCCTGCTCTCGTCCAACCCCGAAGTGCCTAGCCTGGCTCGAGGGGGATGCACGGGGGTGGCACGGAGGAAAACGCACTCACGACGGCGAGGGATGGAGGGGGAGGGTGAGAACGGGGGCGGCGAGAATCGAGGATGCAGGGTAAGCGGAGCGCGGTGGCAACGTCGACGATGGTTGGGCAGAGAAGAGGGTTACGATAGACGGGGGGGAGGAACGTTGAGGGGGTGCGGGGATTGTCGACGGGGGTCTCGTGAGCCTGTCGCAGCGGCCCACGGGCCAGTTCCGTCTCGAGCCCAGGGGTAGAAGAGCTACTGGCCGCTTGTCTGCTCCCTTCTTTCGCTATAGTTTCATTTCTTTCCGTTTTAGTTCCTCTTCAGTTCCGATTGATTGACATGTACACGTATAATATATAATCGCAAATATATCGGCACACAACACCCACACACAAATATACACACACAAATATATATATATATATATATATAGTGTATATATATATATATACACACACACACATACATACACACGTACATACGACACGCACACGCACATCTTAGTCACGCAGGGACACCGACCCGTTCTCTCACGCATAAATACGTATCACATACACGCGTACACGCACAACGTATACACGCACACAGTAAATTCGTTTGTTCATTGTTCGTGGTTGAATTCGCAAGCACGATTAGTATACCGACTCTCCCATCGCCGTTTGTCGACGTCGTACGTTAAATGCACGGACACACCCGCGCCCAGTCTCCGAGTATCCTTAGGTCCGTATCCGGCCAGGTGTAACGGGCCGTCGCGTAGTACCTGCGTCTTCTGTCCATCCAATGCGCGCGTGCCTCGAGCGCGGGTTCGTTGAGTTTTAGGAAACGTAATTCTCTCAGGTATGTGCAATGCAATCCATTGTTGATTGTGAATGTCGGTGGAGGCGCATCGCGACATCCGTTCCCGAAATGCATCCGGAGCGTCGATCGTCACGTGTGATCCTGTTCGGTGTGGTTGACACGAGATCGAGAAATGCAGAGTGTTCCCATGAAACCAAAGAGCCCTTGTGTCTCGATTAATTACGACATTTTTCCCAATTACGATTAGTCACATCGAATTTAATTCTAATGAAAAAAGCCGAAGAATTTTATTATTAAGAAATTATTGATTAGATGTGTTCTAATGAAAATTTTTTTTCTCCGTTTTATCCGTCTTGAAATAGAAATTGTATTAAAAGTTTTTCATGGTTTTAGCATAATGTAATATCTAATCTTCAAAATTTTACACAAGTATATTTCAACATGCGTAGTTTACTCTAAACAAGCTCTAGGTGCAATTCGGAAATGGTATTAAAAATGTGAAAGCATGCTCTATATATGTTTTATTCAACATAACTTGTACATATATTTTTCTCATCATTGTTGATATATTTGAATATTAGTGTTATACACGTAATATTGACAACGGTATTATAAACAACTATAAGAAATTTAACAAGTATACATATAATAGAAATTGGAAACATGCAATATATGTGAGATAAGAATTCATTATTATTCTTTCTCACGAGAAAAAATAGAGAAAATAGCGTAAGATTCGGAATATCTATGGAAGAATGAGTGTTGCATAATTTGAGGAAATGTGTACTATTATGTTGATATTAAATTATTATTAAATATAAAATTAGGCGGTAGTGTAAAGTAAGCGAAAATTTCTTAATAACAAACACCGACAGCAACAATTGGATAGAAGACAGTATTCTTCGGGTTTCTTTTGTCTTTGAGAAGTTTTCTATTTCCGTCGCCAGAAGTAGCGCGAATCGATGCAATGGTCATCTACTCGCCTATATTCATATGAACCAATATTGTTTAATATTGACACCAAGACAATTCTTTTACGTAGGAAATAATAATAGTACACATGATTGATTTTCGCATTCCTCGAGGATCCTTGGAGACGTTGGAGAATCGGATCGCTCCGAGGATCTCTCCTTAACCGAGGCGAGATGATCGCTATCTGCGCGACTTGACGATCCTCTTGCACGGAATCGTCGGCCTGTTCTTGTTGGCCGCGAGCTCCAAACCGCCCCGCGTCAGCTGATTGAAATCGATAATGGTGAGCCGCGGCTCGGCGGCGGGTCGCCCCGTCAGGGTCTGCATCCTGTCGAGCGGTGCCCCGGGGCTCCGGAACCTGTAGCTCGGGCTCTTGCACCCGCCGCCGACGCCCGTTCTAGTTTCACTCGCGATTCCGGTTCCGGGCTGCTGTCCTATCCGCGTACTGCTCATCGATCGGTAACGAGCGCTCGGGAGCGGTTCAGATTCCTCCCGGAAGTACCTGACGATTCGGTCCGAGATTAGCCGACTGTAATTTGCCTCGGTAAATAATGCGCATCGCTCTGTCCCGAGTTCAAACTAACGTTTCTACATTTCCAAAAGAGGACCTTTCCTTCGCGTCTAGAAAACTCTTTACCAGAAAACTATCGCCGTCAATCTTGTCATTGAATTATTTCATCTTTGCGAGATCGTTTGTCCGTACTCGAAAGAGAGCAGATTATTATAAATCGATGTTGAAATGATATTTTTTCTCTTCTTAATTTTATCTCTGATATGACCGGCTTATGTGATAGTTTTGTGACATTATGAGCGATCGATCTACATATGAAAAAGTTAAAGTAATTACTCGTAAATGCTGGCGAGATGCAAGGTCGCCGGGGTTCGGACTGTTCTTGGTCTGGGCTCCCTTGGCAGACGATGTCTTTGTCGAGATTGACGCGCTCGTCTGCTCGATGGCTGGTCGGGAAGTCCTGACGGGATAAGCCCAGTGAGCTTGTAGTATTCTAGAAAAACTCGTGCCAGGTTGCGACCCAATCTGTAATCTGTTCGACTCCAATTGTTAAGGATTTCCCAACTTCCTCTGATTAACGAAATCTGTACCTATTTCAAAGTTTGACTCAATTATGTATAATTAATATCAAAACAAGATTTAAAAAATTTTTGGTATTCATACAGTAGTTTTAATTTTAATGAGAATTATACATATATATGACAATAAATTATAATTAACGTTGAAGGATACATCCTTCTTCCGTGTACGGCATTATACCCGGTATTCCCTTCTTGTTGTAACCGTACATAGAAACCTCGATGCTGTAGCAATTAACGTGCTCCTTTAGTATAGAACACAAATAGCGACGGGCAGTTCCGGCTTTGTTGTGATCCTGATTGTACATGGTGTTGCCCAGTTCATAATCCTCCGCGTGCTGAGCTAGCAATTTCGGCAGGACAATGTGCCTCTCGTACCTGAGAGGCTGGCAGCCATGAGTCAGATTAGGATATAAGCGCGATCGACGTTACATTCTTATTCTCTTGCTTCACGGTAGACAAATAAATTCTTTCAAATTTGGAACATTTAACATTATTTGAAATGGATCAGAGTTACCTGTAGACATCTTCGTACGTATTTCCGTAAACGAAGACACCCGTGGCGTTGGTGTGAGCGTGTAAATCCAAAACGCAATCTAATGGCGTATGCGAGTTCTTATCGAGCGACTTCAGCATCGCTCTAGTCGCGAGCAGAGTAGGGTGAATCCATTCGGAGATGCGATTCCAGGATCGATTCAAATCTAATCCCATTACGGTGGATCTTACCGCGAAAAATGATTGTGCATTATCTTCTTATCCTTGTTAAAAAGAGGACTCCCGTAGAAGCGAAAACGGTTCATTTGTGAAATTATTCTTTTAGTTTCCAATTTGAGTTTTAATTTGTTGCCAATATTTAACGTAAACATGTAATTACGCAAGTATAAGTATCTATAAGTCTTTTCGGTGAACACCAGAACCATGCTCTCACCTGTAATTTCCGAGAAAGACACCGTCAGGATTCAGCATCGGCACTATCTTGAAGATCACATATTCTCTTAGAATTTGAGCGATAGGATGTGCGCTGACCAAGAAATCCATCAAGCCCTGACACACGAAGGAGGACGGTGACTCGCCGGGGTGAACTCTAGCGAGAACGACGACCACTTTTCTAAGTCGTTCTGTGTCTTCGAGGTCGGAAGTTATAGTCACGAGCTCTACATTCCTCTTTTGGATCGACTCGGCCAGCGTTTCTCTCTTCGTGTATAATAGTCTGTTGCACAAGTTGTCGAGATGCACCATGTAACGCGTATATGAATACGGATATGTCAGAGTGAATTGATAAACTTCGTCTTCGCGGTCAAACGCGAAAGCAAAGCTTAGCACGTAATGATTTTGATGCTGCGCAGATCTGTAATAAAATACCTACAACATCGAGAGGGACGAATCAGTGCTTTTAATTACTTCAATGCAATTAATGAAGATATATAAATTAATAACACAAACTCTCTCTCTTTTTACACACACACACACACACACACACACACACACACACATATATATATATATATTTGTACATGTATATATGTAAGCATTAAGAGAAACTTCTTGGATTACTAATAAGATGATTTTTATCAAAGTAATGTTTTGATAATAACATGTTATAACACTGTTACATAAAGATATTGATTGGCCATAATTATGAACGATGTAACCAATGATGATAATCATCAATTAATTCGCGATCTTGATAATTCTAATTTAAAAGACTACTGCTTGAGGGAATAATTGGATATTGGAGGTATTGACACAATTTCTCTATAGATTTAAATTGGCAATACTGCCAATAAATTGAAATGTCTGCGTCAATCGCACGATGAATATAATTGATTAGATTATACGCGCATTTTTACACATTGAAATTGCAAATTTAGGATATAGTATTGAATCGTATCAAAATGAAATACTTTCCTAAAATTATTTTTCTATTACTTTATAACAAACTTAAAAATTTTATCAAGGAACACTAAGATATTATTCTTCGCCAACACCCGAAGCTGAAGATGCAACACTGCGATCAACTTAAGATCCACAAATTGTCACAGACACGGAACATGAATCAATAATGATCGACTTTTCGAAATCTCACTTGTTCTCGTGGTATCCTTTGCCATTTCGGTCTAGTGCTGCTCTTCACTAACGGCGTCATCCCCTGTCGGAAGAGATTGGCACTTTTAGAGATGTTCACGATGTTGAAGATCACCCGTTGGTCCGCCTTCACGTTGTCTACGGTGAAGTTAAACCACATACGTAATCTGGGCCCACAAGTGTCAGGCCTAATGAAGAGATCGTACTCAAATTCGGAGATCAAATCCACCCTGCCGAGATTGCCAGTCTCAAAGGTCGCGTCGAAGCAAATGTGGCCCTTCTTAGCTTTACCGCTGTGGCCAGGTGGTCGCATCACCATCTTGTTTACATTGCCTAGACCACCTTCGGCATCGCTGTCTTCACTGTCTGCAAGTAGCAAAATGGTTAAGCAAGAAAGATAAACATTTTTTAAACATAAGCTAGACTTTGCAATCGTGACAATTTTATTGTATAAAAAAATGATGACGTTGCCGATATGATTGTAGCACAATTATGATTTTAAAATAATTTGACGCAGCGACAAAATATTGGTTATTCGTGTGATTCGTAACGTGGAACGATAGGAGATATCTAACCGGCGCGCTGATAAAGACTGGTGTGCTCCAAAGGATCTCGTCCTTCGCAAGAGAAAGCCATGATTCTTCAAATGACACGGAACGATCTATCGACAGAGCGACATTATCCGGCACTATCGGTGAACGACAACCGAGCTTTTTGAACGATCGACGAAAGAGCAAGCGTAGAGCAAACGACACTCTGACCTATCGGGTGGAAGACAATGAGGGACTGACGGCTTCATGAAACCGACTCTATCGTGGTACGTGTTACCGCCTACGTGATAAGAACGGAACCTCGCGATTCCGCTGCACGCTCGTGTTTGCCTTCGTGGAATCTCGCCTGGTTTGCGATCTCGCGTGAACAAACGAATCCGAGAATCGGTTCGCGTGGCTGCCAGGTGTCAAAGATCTCGTATGTGCGATTTCTCGACAGTCTGATTTCCCCCTCACTCACATCGAAGCCTAGATTAAACCGAGAAAACTCGTTTGCGGTCACGAGATCTCGGCTTGTTCGGGGCAAGCTCGGAAGTCGGCTTTGCTCTTTGATTGATTCGATTCAACAGATACTGAGATTAGAGCGGAGCGTGATTGAGAGGCTTGGCGAAAGTCGTGATAGTTATTACACGAATTACGAAGTTGACGGCTGGGATATAACGATACTCACGTCATTCCTTATCAAGAGGATTAATTGAGTATATGTATAGAGCGAAAATCGTCACGCTTATACATTACATGTATATTTTTCGTCATTATGTTGTATACAATTTATTGAATAAAATTTTTCACGAGAAATACAAGACTAAATCTCTTTTTGTCATTGTATAACTATTTACTAGACATTTGTTGATCTTTTGATCAGCTGTATTAAAATCAAAATCAAAAACGTTATTATTAATATTGTTATAGAACTCTATTTCTACAATTCAATAATTATATTAATTCAGTTATGTTATTTACATGAAAAAAGATGTCGATCAGCTATTTTTAAGAATAAAATATGTTGATTATTACTGTCACATGAAAAAAATGGTAGAATTATATTATTGAGTAGTATATATAAGGCTATAACTACTCAATAATACTTTTCGATCAGAAGAAAAGGTCGTTTTATACAGAAAGAAGCAAAGTTATAAATAAATAGATGATGAAGTCCCATAATGTTCCATCATCGCTGTAATATCGCTGTAATATAGGACAGAATTCCACTAAACCGGTCTTTATCGCGCTATTTATCACGGAAACTCTTATCGCAACTGCCCCGCTGTGACAATACAGTTGCAGATCTAAATCCAGATCATTCGATATCTATTTCTACCGCATCCGCTACTCGACGACGCAAATGTTGCAATTTATGGCTAAAGACACTATAGTTTTCCACCGCACGCAAGACGGATATACTAACTTTACATCAAGATACGTGTATGGATCGTCAATGATTCAACGCGCGGAAATAAAAGAGTCACACTTTGTCTTCAAGAAATGTTGAATATTCCGTCTAGCCATTGTCTATTCATAGTAATATCTCTCGTGCCACGTATGGTATTGGAAACTAGCGACCAAATGTCCACTGTTATGATGTTTTAGACTAAAGTTTGACCTAATTTTACTAGTCCAATGGCAATTAATTAAATAGAGATATTAATATTATCCAAAATATAATCACTGCTTCATAGAATAATAGACTTTAATAAATGTAATTAATATATCAATAATTAATCTGGATCTAATGATTATATTAATATAACTGTAATTCATATTCTGTGACATTTATAATTAAATGAAAATTAGATAATCATTCGTTTTTTTATTCTCTTACATATATTTGAAAGATATACATAAATGGCTTTTAATAAGCGTACGCTTTATTGACTCCAATCGGAAATACTCGCAAAACTCACAGACTGCTAAATTATTTTACTTGACTAAGATACAAATCATTTTTCACGTGACAATAATCCATCACACTCATGAACTTTAATAAATAATTAATTGCGAGGGAAAAGACACTAACGTAGATCTGCTAGATCAGTCGTTTTCTCCGGAAGTACCGGAGTAATACTAATACGGAGTAATACGGAGTAAACCAGCAACCAATTTCAAATGATCAATATCACGAGAAGCGAAGAAAAATAATAATAAGAGAAAAAAAACCTTAATGTATTACCCGGAAATTGACTTCGCGATACAATTCCACAACTCCCTCAAGTAACTCGCATATGCTTCATCAGCACGTAAAGCGCGTTCAGTTAACTAACGAAAACTTTCAGTCGTGTTTTTGATTTCGCGTGCGCGAAGCAGTTCGAAAAAGCCGTCAATCGTTACGTCTTTAGAACTACCTCGATCTCTTCAGCAGAGTGATTGACAACCTGTGTCGGTGTTCGCCTACGTTTCTCGGGCGAGATTTCGAGTCAGTGCGAGATGGGAAATGTCAGGGTGCAATCAGCGATTTGCGCGATGATCCTCGCGTGACCCCTCGCAAAGTGGATCCGATCGATCTGACGGATCGCGAGCGAGATCCATCGAGAACGTGTACGGAACGCGTGACAGGTCGGCGATAGCGCGTGCAGTCACGAATGAGTCCCGGGAGGCCTGCTTTAAAGACTACGTGTAAGGACCACGTATGTATAATACATACCGGTATCTTCAGACATGTCGGCGGGACACAGCGGGACTTGTTCCGGACTGGACCATGCGAGCAGCGACTTTGCGGACTGGGCGACACCGTCGTCGAGTCCATCCTGGTTTCCTTGGTTTGTTGAATCGATATGTAATACACGTCTCGAGCAGCGCGGTTGTCTTGCACCGCAAACTGTTCCAGATAAGATGACACGAACCTGTCTAAATGGAGAAATAAAAATGCAGTAGACGTCCGCCTCGGATTGAACTTGCAGCGCAATGAACTCTTTATTTATAGTATACTATTGATAGTGTGTCTCTCCGAATTTTACTCTCTTGTAAGATAGATCTTGTTTCGAATTTTGGAGTGCAAACGATCTAAATATTCAAAAGGACGATATTCTTAACTTAGCCTCATCTTTTAAGCAACGGAAACTGCATTTGACATGCGAATTTTATGTAGGTGACTTATCGTGACCGTTATCTGATTCTCCGACTGTCGACGGTGAATTTTTCGAATAATCGATATTTCAACATAGGTCAACTGGAAATTAATTCACCAAAATAAGAATCTTATTTTGAAGATCGATAAGAGAGCTTTGCCTTTCGTGTAATTGTTCTTCAAAGTATCCAATCGCAGAGTTAATCAGATCGTTGAAACTCAGCGCTGAAAATTAAACGATTTTATACAGCCGATTAAATCAGACACTAGTTAGCAGGATCATTTTCGACTTTTACATAGTCCTAGTAGGATTGTCCGTGTTTCCTGTAATTTCGCGTGCTGGTTGGTGTGCTAACTCCTAGAACAAGAGACGAGGAAGGCGGGTGGATAATCATATACATGTATATATACATACACACACCAAAGTACGTCTGCGGCACACATGCAGTCTTATTCCTAGATTCACATGATGTCTCATGCATCCTATAGGTGCGCCACGACCATAAGGTATACGACCTATCTACGTCTGATCAGACTCCTTCGGGAGAGAGATGATAACCCGAGGGCGAAAAGGGAGAAAGACGGAGGGTGTGGGCGGACGGAGGGTGTGGGAGTAACTACGCTATTCGCCTCGGGACAACATTTCCGTGAACAATTTTCACGTAACGTACAAAATGACGACGCTGGTCACTTATCCATCCCTCTGTCACTGCTGTGCAATGAATTTTAAGGTCGGTAAATGGATCGAGACGTACGATGATTCTGTTACGCAAAGAATTATATAGTGCCACGTATAAAACAAATACAGCAATAGGATAGAATGATGATCTGTTGCTGATATTGGTATAAATTTGAAAATGATGTATCGACGGTGATGGAAAAACATATGTTTACACAAAATAGTTAATCATGTATAATATAATAATGATAAAATGATGTATTGTGCTTTGTCCAGTAATCCAGTAATACCAAATATTCATAATACAAGGATATTAAAAAAAAGTTTTAAATGTTACAAGCTGATTTCAAGGAAATCTATATCCTACTTTGTTCTCGTTTCTCTTATAAAACTAGATAATCGCGAAAGTCGAAGGAGGCTACAGTGTAATTTCCAAAGATAGGATGCAAATTAAATGGCAAAGAGAGGAGTGAAAAGGCAAGTGGGGAATAATTCCATACAAATGCCGTTCTGCAGGATCCGGTAAACCAATTTCCCTCCGATCTCGGAGGATATTTTTCTGGATGTCGGTTAGTGGTGGTGGTAGTAGTGGCGGTAGTTATTGGCGACGCGTTCCCTGGTGAATGCCCTCTTCCCCCGGGCTTTAGCTGGGACCTCCGGATGAAGCCCCCCTTTTGGCGCCCTCTCCGCATCCTGTTCCGAACCCCTTCCACTATTCTGTGGGAGTACTGGGAGCGCGAAACGAGTGGGAAGAGGGACGAGCATGGAACTGCACGAGAGAGAGTGAATGACTGGGAGAACACGGGAGATCGATATTCGAAAGACCCCCCGGAGCCCCCCCCCCCCCCCCCCGAGCATCCCCCCAAACCCCGGCCGGCGGCTCCGTCTGACGCTGGCACCCCTCGGTCTGCCCTCGCAGTGGCGTAGGAAGGAGGCGCGACTGTCGTCCGGGGTGGAACGAGCGCGCCGGTCTCCCAGGACACTCGGGAGCACAAAGAGGACGAACGTCCCCGTAAATTATCCGCTGCGTCGTCCTCTCGCGGAATTTATGCGACCTTCTCTGGAAGAGGTGTCTAGACTCCTCTACTGATTAAGACGTGGAGTGGGCACGACCAGTGTCGATCGATCGCCAGCGATCGGCGAATTTTATGAGCGGTTATACCGACTCGGCGGTACTTTTAGCACACGTCGACGTCATGATTGCGACATCGATGTCGATAGCGATTCGTGTTTCTAAATTTCTAGAAACTATAGAAACTATAATTAGTAAGATGTAAGATATTATGCATTAAAAAAGAAGAAAGATGGGGAATAAGAAAATAGTTTCTTTATTACCGTTCGATCATTGGTTATTTTCAACGTTTGTAAATATGTCAAGACTGGTACATGAGAGTTAGTTCTTCTCTTTTCTTCTCTCTATGATTTAATATCACGCATGTATAAATGTGCAAACTTAAGATTTTTAATGATACACGTGAAAAAGTAAGCGATTCAATATATCAAGTTCGCCAGATTTTTCGCACAATTCCAAAACATGTTTTATGTGTAATATTATAATAAATTATTACATTGTTATTATTGCATATTTGTTATTATTGATAATAACAACAAAAGCATAATTTTTTTGTAAAACGTAACATATTGCTCTTTTGTTATTAAACTAAATTATTTATTATAATTATTATTTATTGACATAATATATAATTATTTATTTATTGACACTAAGCCGGACTATTTTTTAATATGCTTTTCTATTTATTTTTAATATAATATCCAGCAAGATCTTTTAATAAAATTAGTTGTTTCGCGTACGCGAAATTTGATAAGCAGTATTCGGTCTCCTACGCCAATGACGCCACTTCGACTGACCCTTATATGCATACGTGCTATTTACCATTAGATTACACCCCTTGTCTCCCTTGTCCCTTTTCGCCTCTCCCCAATGACTCTTTCTCTCTTATTCCCTTTGTCCCACAATGGCGACTCCTTCGTTCCACGCTATTCGCCTATCTCTTGTATCTTGTAATATCGAAATGTAGCACAAACGAAACCAATTATGTATATATCATCGTATCCGATACCTATCGATCCTTGTTTTCACCCATGACTCATTAAGAAATCGTTCAAGATTCGTTAACGAACGCCGTTGTAGCAAGATCCACGCATGTGTGTATAAAAAAAAGCGATCGATAGACTTCATATATTCGTGTTATCGTTCATGGTCGCTGATCGCAGATGAGATCGCCGCCATGAGATAAACACGTTCGCCGTTTACTTCGTAGAGTTTTTAAACTCGCAAACTACGTTGTATAAGCTGTTTATTCTACCATTTGATGATAACTCAACAATGCGTATAATTCGTTTCTGTTGTGTAATAAGTTTTTGCAAAGTGTATAATTGTTGTATAATTTTGTAAAGTAATTTTGTATGTGTTGTATTTATGTGATAAACTTTAATTTGCGTGATTCTTTTAAATAATATTTTACGCAACTCTAATTGATCAAATAACAAACTTGACTGTAGCAATATTTCGTACAAAAAATTATTTCTCTTTCTGACCAAATCGGGAGCGCTTCGCATCACTATGAGTGACAAAATAGAGAGAGAGAGAGAGAGAGAGAGAGAGAGAGAGAGTGCAGTGTTATTTTAAACTTTAAATTAATTCAAATTTTTATCAAATACATGGAATACCGGATTTGTGTCGTATGATGAAATTTGGCCGCGTTACCGAAAAGCCATTTGCCGAGGGAACGGGCACTGCCGACGAGCTTTTACACCCTCTGTCTGACGCTTGCGCCATCCAGTCCTTCATCCACCCCTCCATTGCATGAACCCTATTTGGCGCGTGCGTATTTATGACGACTACTACTCTCACCCTCGACCCTGTTCGTCTCTCTATGCTTCTCTCCCCTTTCTCTTTAGCCTCCCCCCTCGATAATCGAGGCGATGTACGCTTGTTCAAAAGTTCGTATGCACTCATGATATTAATCATACCAGTTTCCCGCGAAGATCGGCCATCGTAATGTAGCTCGATCGATCGGTCCGTGTGATGGATGCTACTGTTAACAGATAATAGCTCCCTTTCTAAAATTGCACGCACTCTTTTGCGCTCTTCTAATCTCTCTCCCTTTTCGTTCCCTTTTTTAATCCATTGCTATTGAATACAAATAGTTTGAAAGTTTCATTCTCTCAACAGCCGGAATTCTCTCTTTTTCTCTTATTTTTTTTATCTTTGTACTTTTCCTCTTGTCTTTCATTTTCGCAAACTAACGTCTGCGTAAATTTTATCATCCTCTTTCGAGTTACTATTTTTCATAGTTTTCTCATATTTTTCACTTATAACATTACATTCTTTTTTCCATCTCTTCGATCTTCTTTTACTCTCACAACGGAGAGTGAAATATCGTCGAACTACATAAGAACGAGATCTATAGTGGCGGAGTCCCGTTTCCACATCGGCCCCTATTTTCTCGTATAATTATCGATCGAACTATAAATAACCGCAATCACGTTGTGTATGAATTATTTATACTTCTAGATTATTCGCATACGCTTCCTTCGTATACACCTAGAAATTTAGAGCTAATCATCCTTTTCTCTTTACTATATTAATTATATAAAATATCAGTTTGTTGCATAATCTAGAGTTGTTTAAAACGCACCAAATACCCAAATTAAGATTGGGGACAATTCTGAAAATGTAACTAGGTCTATTGAATCATAAGGACATGCGATTAAAGATCATTTCGGGAAGCGTCGAACCGTGCCAATTGATGAGATATCGTTGGAACTGCCTCTACTCGTGCAATGACCGATATGAGAATGTAGTTTCCTGTAATTCCCGGGACGGTCGTTTTAATCAATAGGACTCTCATCTCCCCTCTCCCGGCCAGGCATCATTTATCATTTATCATGGGAATGTCTCGTGTGCATAATGACTGAAAAAATCTCTCCATAGCACCACGATGTGCGCTCGATGTTTGGAAATATATGCATCGAAGCAACGTACACAGAATCAACCAATCAACCAACGAGCCAAAATCTCCAGCGGTCGGTATGCGGAGGGTGCAGACCGCCGATCACGCTTGCGCGAATTTCCACCCCTTTCCCGGCGTCGCCGACTCCTCACCACGCTGCCTCCATCTCTCTCGGACCTCTTCCGCCTTCGCGCATCCCTTTCGGACCTCTTCTCCAGCGCGGTCTCTTCTTCACCTTTCATCGACGACGATGGCGTCTGCGTGTATCGGCGTCATCTCCCTCGACCGAGGGTTTTTCGCAATTCTTTTCGCCCCGAGTCTATCCCACTCCCGAGACGAGTCGAGACGGTGGGGGCGGCGACGGTGGGCGTCCAGAGGGTGCAGCCGTCGGTATTGGGACTCAGCCTCGTCAGTTTAGTTACCGCACCACATAAAGGCATTGCGTTGTAGACACCGTTATATCCGCAACATTCTTACTATTTGCTTGCATATATCTCCTAATTTCTGACCCTTCAATTCGGCATAAAAAAAAGAAAGAAAGAGAAAAACACTCGGTTTGGTATCGTTCGTCATCGTAAAAAGAACAGTCGTCGCCGTTGTTCTCATCGTCATCGTTGTTGTCGTCGTCATCCTCTAAAGTTCAGTTTGTTGCTGCTGCTTTGTCCCGTTTACGTGTCGTTCGCCATTCGGGTGATATTGTCATAAGAAAATTCACGCGGAGAAAAAGAAGAGCGAAAGGTGGATCTCGCGAAAATCGCGCGGGAAGATAAATTTGCCAGACGACATCGGCTAAAGATAAAGCAGAGGAACGATCCTTTCGCGTCCTTCCGATCTTATGATTTGGTTCAATCCCCTGATCTCTTGACGTTCTCCGTCAGCTCCCGACTCGCTTTGCCCTAAGGAGCATCTTCTTGGTGTCTTGATCGCTTACCCTTTTCGACGATCTCTCTAATTAACTTTTCGCGATAACTTGAAAAAGAATCGATGTAAGACGGTACGTGATCTTTTCATGTGATAACGCGAGAGCGAGATAGAAAACGAGGTAGATCAGCGAACGAAAGTTGAGCGCATTAACGAGGAACCGGTAGCGTGATCAACGAGATCCTCAACTGGAAGATCCTTTAATCGGCAGCAGAAGCATCAGCAAAAACAAAACGAAAAAGAGAAAAAGAGAGAGAGAGAAAAATAGAAAGGGCAATAGAGAGAACAAATAGAAGTGCGTCCTGCTGGTCGGGGGTGGGAGTGAAAGAGAGAGACACTGTGTGTGTTCGTCGCGCGCGAGATTTATTTATCTCGTGAGTTATAGTTATCGAGTGTTCATAAATAATCCGGCATCTGAGTTCTTGTTTTCGATGGAATTCAATGCCGGGACTCGTGTTCGATGATCGAAAACCGGCCTCCACGTTGATCGCGCGATCGTCGGTTCAGACGTTCGAAATTGCGTCGTAAAGTTTGTTGAGAAATTTGTTGAAAGAAAAGAAAAAAGAAAGCTAGTTACAAAAATACGCAGCCGCGAAATACGTACGAAATATCGCGTAATAGAGAAAAGTAAAAGTAATTAAGTAGAATTCACCACCGTTCCGTTCTGCGCCCTCCAGATATCGGCATCCTCCAACCACTGATTTTCATCGTTAACCGGTATGTTAATTTGTTTTTTTACTTTCGTTGTTTCTGTGATTCTCACGAATCTTTATCATTATTGTTATTATTATCTTGTTATTATTGTTGTTATTATTGCCGTTATAATTATTAACTATTTACTAGCGGATCTGTGTACGTCGATCGTACACCGATCGGCTGCCGATCTTTATATATACGTTCGTCCTCCGTGCCGGAGATTTCTCCGGTGCGAGGAATCTTCTGGTATCACATTTAGGTTGTCCTTTTAAGTCCAAGAGATTCCTATGGTGCTCCCAAACTGGTGCTGTGGCCGTTTTCAACTTAATCTGAAACAGATCTTGCCACATAATAATTGCGTAATTTTATTCCGCAATTAGCTATACATATTACGACTTAAAAATTTTAATTATAAACTGACGAAGAAATTATAGAGTAAATAATAATAAAGATTTGCACAGAAAATTATGACACACAAATTGATTTTCATCAAGATTGCTGGTCGTTGCGCTGATCGTTACCGCCAGTACTCAAGGTCTCGTTCTTGCACGCAGGAAGAACCTCGCTGTGCTAAAAAAAAACAATTGCGTGATCTCATGCGAGGGACGCATTCGGAAGGGTACAACGCGGAACTACAGTTCTCATTGGTCTGACGAAGTTGTTGCATTTAACGTCGGTCCGCCATAACCGCGAACGGTTGCGTCCAGCAGCTGACGCTTACGCACGACGCGATATTGTGTGTGCACCAGACCGCGCTCTTTCTCTTACCCTGGGCGTGGCACCAGAAAGCGACTGTCGCGGGAGCACCAATGTCGTAACATACGCACATGTATACACATATACGCATAAAACATATACACACTTCTCGACCCTTCCCTCTCGCCATCCTTTCTCTCTCTTTCTCTTTCCCGATCCAACCCCTTATCGATTCCCGCGGCGTGCCGACCGAAAAACAGCAAATTGAAATAACGCTGTAGAGAGGAGACGCCGAACTTATGCGATGCATGATGAGGCATCAAGCAGATCCGGGATGGAGCGAGGACCGGGACTACAGGTCCTTGTCGAGGACAAGCAGGATGTCTCGAGAGGGACACTTCCGTCCGCGACGGCCTCGATTACAATGGTGCGTGAGCCAAAGCGAGGGAATGCTAAACGATATATAGTCGATGGAGATCGATTGATATCGCTTTTCTCTTTTACTAAACTAGGTAACTGAAAACTGCGAATATCAGATTCAATGTCAATTTTTTTTTTTTTTTTGACGGAGAACAAACTCGATGAGGCTTGACCTCCAAAGCCGAAGCCGTTTTTTCATGTTAATGTGTACAAATACATGTGTAACATATTGAAAATAAGGAAAACTGATTAAGTTCTCTCCTCGTTATGTTTAAACTTTTTTTATCTGCACGTTGATTAATATTTAGTAATAAGTGTGCAAAGGGGGGTGTGTATAATTTATATATTCGAGCACGCAAAGAGTGGTGAGAATGAGTGAAAAGCGAAAAGTTTCAATCGCGATTGGAATAATCGGCTTCGTTTTTCTGCGTGTATAGAATTCTCGGACGAAATATCAAAGATTAGCCGTGATGTCGCGAAGGCTGGTGAGATGGAATTATGAGAGATGGACAGAGAGAGCAAAACAGAAACAGAGAACAGGAGGGAGACAGTGAGTAAAAAAGGGAGAGAGGATAAGAGAGATAAAATAAATGAGAGAAAGCGAGAGAGACTAGGTCTGGTTGGGGTACCTTGTATTGATCGTCCTGGGTCCATGTGACGCGCCTGCGTTTTACTACAGGGTAAAATCGTAGCGAGGGTAAATGCGAGACGAATAAGAGGGAGAGAGATAGAGTGAGAGAGGGAAGAAAGAGAGAGAGGCGAGAGAGAAGCGTATATATCGGGGTTCATATACCCCCAGGATAGCTGCAACGTTCCACCGACCAATCAATGGAGCTTCTCTGCGTCTCTCTCCCTCTCATTTCTTTTCCTACATCGTGTATACAATATGATTGCCTTACAGAGATGCGCACGTACGTACTAATATATGCATTACGTGTGTATATATATATATATATATATATATATATATATATATATGTCTGTGATACGTTGTAATATGTCGCGAAAAACTACGTAATCGTTCGCTCGAAATAGGAAACATATAACGGATTCACTTGATTGCTTAAAACTGCTTGTTGCAAGTGTACGAGTTATCGGAAAATTAATTTGTTACGTCCATTACTGAATTGATTGCAAGCCGAATTTAATTATACTTCGGAAATCCCATGTTACAGAGGAATATGCGGAGAAAAAAGAAAATTTAATTTTCTTCATTAAGTTATTTCCAGCGAGCTCTTTTCGCGGGAAATAACATGTATTAAATTTTAATTTAATTAAAATTAAATTTAAATTTATCGTAATAATTACCGTTAAATGGATAATTATTCCAATTATGAGCGCTGATTGTTTGTGAGTGTCACGAAAAATCAATCGTGAACGCGTTGAAGCTTTAATTAGGGCACACACTTCATACCTCACCAGCCGATTTCTCTCGCACGAGAAAATGGGTAAGGAATTAATTGCGTGTAATCTTAGCGTTGAGCAACGTCACCGAATTAATGAACCTTTTCTGAAAAAAAGTCTCACTTAATCGTGGTGACACGCTCGAGTGGTAAAGAATTCGAAGGAGAAAAAGGACTCCTTGATTTCAGCGAAACTTAATGTTTTAATTCTGGAGTTAGAAATAATTTGCATTTATAAACATACCGTTATGCTCTTGGAGAATAATTAATGTTTATTATTACGTAGAGTGAAAAAGTGGAATGAGAAAAAAATCAAAGTTAAAACTAGACAAATCTATTCTTGGACCCGAACATATTTAACAGACTATTACATAACTTGTACGGTGTTCTCGTAGATACTTTCTCATACATTCATAATCGTCGGCATTAAAACTTTGCTGTTAGTTGTACTTAGAGATCACCTGTCTTTCGTTGAAGTTGAATTAACGCGCTAATCTAATCTAATCAGAGAGAAGAATCAGAGAGAGAATCAGTCATTATTTTTCTTTTTGCATACTACAACAGACAGCTTATTGTTTATATCTTTAATCTCGATCAGTATCAATACGACTAAACAATTCTTAATGATCCACATGGGGTTGCTCCGCGAATTTTTTTATTGCACAAAATTCCATATTGCTTAGATAATGTAATAAATATTGCAAATCAGATTTTCTTACTTGTACACAGATATTTTGTCGGTAATATAATTACATCTGCAAAAAAAAAACAAAAATTAAACTGTTTTGTTATTAAATCGACAAACATTTCACTATATTTATGAATATTCTCGATACTTATAAATAACTTTGCGCTTTGTTCTTCGTGCGGTGTAAAGTCAAATCGATTTTGAGTCGGGAGTCTTGTTAAGGGTTCGATAACCCCAGAAAAAGTTGCCGGACAGAATTATCGTTCCCAAGGTATAGCCGTGGAATTACTCTCGTGCCCGCCGTGCCAGACCGATGATGTCGGGGACCTACCCCCGAAAACGTAGCTTCGACAGCTGGATTGTGACTAAACTAAGGAGGGTGAGGTCTGCGTTTGTCAACAGGAATGATTCACGGGTTCGCCACGTGACTGGCATATTCGCACTTTTTAAAATCTTGCTAAATAATTCTGATTTGTCATCCATTCATGCTTAATGTTTTTCACTTTTTATTAATTACACGTTACATTTTTTTGTGATGTACGTACCGTACTCCGTAGATATTTACTTTTTAAATTAATTATCAAATTAGTTTTAAATTTAAGTCTGAGTTCAACATCTTAGGATCGATATTTTCACTTTCACTTTAAAAACGTAAAGTATTATCCAAAAAATTCAGAAACCAAATGTTCCTCCATGCGTTTCATAACTATTAGTAGCTGCCGTGACAGGATTAAGTTGCTCTTCCTCTCTGATTAGGGATAGTCATAGGTTTAAAAAGAGACGCGTTTGATTTCGGGGGAGGGGGAGGAAAAATTTGCATGCAAGGGATGTACGTGTACACACGGTACACGCACACGTGTATACCACCTCTTTTTCTGCATATGTCGTCCCGCATCTGTTAGCAACCGTGCCCTAGTCTAAACTTTATTCCCTTTTGTTCTCCACCTTGACCAGACGTTATAGATCCATAGGTAGCGACGCTTGGCATTAGGTATGGTCATGGGTGGTGACTCGAGATTTTTTTTTCTACCACGAGTGCACCCGACCGATCCAAGAGATTTCACTCATGTCACTTATTATTCGCGAGTCCATTAAGAGTCGCAAACAGTCGTTAGTCATCGTTTTGAATTTTTCCGTATCTCGGATGACGTTGTCCCGTCGACGCGACTCGTCCATAAAAATACCCTCGTCGATGCCGCGCTAGTTGCGTTACGCGATGCACGTAGCAACGGAAATAAATTTTCGAAAAACACCGAGTTTATTGGCACGGCCGCCAAGTCTTACTCGACCCGTTTCGTCAGAGCCGTGTAATTTCGGTCTGTAATACCGTCGGGAGACCCGTCGACTCGATCTTCGGGTATAAACTCCGGGCTAAGGTCAGGGATGCAGCTACTTCGATCCGTTTCCCGCGATTACGTCCTTTATACAAACCTCCACAACTGTAGCAAAATACGGACAATTTAAATCCTGATTTCGTTCAGTTGCACAACCTTGACATCGTGATATTCGCGTGTTAGAATGTTTTTCCTCGCTCAAAGTTCTCGAGCGAATGATTGCTGATGATAGATGTCATTAAATTACGTTCCGTATTTTTCTCTTTTTAGAATGTATATCTTCCCTTCGCGCAGAATTAGCTTGATGAAACTGGATCGGAAAGGTTCGCAATTAAAGAAGACAGACATTTTTTCACGTGGTAAAGTTCTCTCGGTTTTGCCTTTAAACATTCGAATGTCTGAGTATTTTCAATTTCTATTTCCAATAATTTATATATAAATACAAATATATTCTTTAAATATTTGTTTGAAAGACAAGTAGATTGCTAACGTAATTCTGCAGTTGAAATGATATTTTCAGACTATAGAATTCCTGACACATCTCTTGCTATATATATACCAGAAGATTTTTATAGATGGTGTAGGTTGCGGTTTTCCGCGAAGTTGCGATCGAATATGGACAGCGTAAGAGGCGAGAGGGAGACCCTTATCTCAACGCGATACCGTGGTGCGTCGAGGGTCAAAAACCTTGAAGAGCCGGTTACGGTGTCAAGGGATAGCGCAACTTGAAATTTGAGTGTGCACCTTCCCTTTGCGCAGAATTAGGTTGATGAAACTGGATCGGAAAGATTCGCAATTAAAGACAGAGGTTTTTTGATAAATAAGTCTTTTTTATTCGGTTTTCATATATGTTGTCCGAATAATTTCCGTTTTTTATTTTCAATTATTTATGCACAAATATATGCGTCCTACGTATATTTCTCAACTCTTCATCAATTGATAAATTAAACTCCGCTCTCTTTTGTTGAGATTATATTTCATGATACATTACATCTTTTTCATTAACAAGTTGTAAGTTACATCCGCAAAATTTGCATTTACGGGTATACAGTATTTATTCTTAAGCTTGCTTCACGATTTAATTGATTCAGTCGAAATGGCGAAAGCAGTTCCGCGTGTAAACAAGCGAGACACTTTAACAGTTGGAGCGTGCCCGTATGCAAATGTTATTAAGGACACCCCACGTGAAGAAAGAAATTCCGTTCAATTATTCTCGTCAAACTCGGTTTGAGCCGAACAAGTTCGAGCGACTCGAAAATTTCGGGTGTACGCGTATCCCTAACTTATTAGCGTGTACTTCGATCGACGAGCTGCCCCTCACCCCGCGCGGCCGTGCGTGCTGGGACGAATCACGGATGTACGGAGAAGGGGTTTGCGGTGCGCTCGCACGGCGTGGCGTCGGTGGGCACGAGTCGAGCGCGAGCCCGAACACGATCGAGGGTGGCCGAGAATGTCCGAGGATGGCCGAGCGGTCGCGAGCTACGGGCTGCGGGCGAAGCCGCTTCGAGACGAGCGAGACGTTCAGTCTCTAGGTAGCCTCCGCCCGTGTCGCGTCGTTCTTTCCGTTTTCTTAGTCTAGTGTTTCAAGCTTTAATTTTCTCGACCGTCTCTCGATCGCAAACCCTTCCATAACCCCCCGTCTGTTCCCTCGTACTCCCGTGTACACGCGTGTGTACACGCCGCTCACAAAAGTTCGTTCACTCTCTCACGCCGGGCCGCACTGTGTTCGCCATCCTCTCCTCCCCGGCCTCCCTCCCACCACCACCGCCACCACCCTCAACGTTCTCGTTCTCCCTTCGCGTCTTCGGGTCTCTACGCCGAAAGCAGCCACCGTCGTGTCGATGTCGATACGCGGCCGTCGCCCGTCGTTACGAAGTGTACCGAGAACGGTGGTCAGGCGGTGTGCATAAATGCCGGTTTACGAGCGCTCGCGCCGTACTTTACTTTCATTGATTTCCCCTTCTGTTCCGGGCGGTGGTGCAAGAGCAGTAGCGTGATAACAGTGCACATTAGCGGAGGTGACAGCGCGGTGTGGAACGAAGAGAGCCAGAGGCTCGCGCAAGGGCTGACCGCCCGCACGGTGCTCGGTTTCGCGTGCGACACAGACAGGAGAGGGACGAGGTGACATCGGGAGAAAGAGGAAAGGAGGGAGAAGAGAGAGAGATAATAGAAAGTAACAGGTACCGGAAACTGAATTTAATGTTGATGCGCAAAGTTTGGTGTTCTGGTAGATGGGCGGCGCGGAAACGCGCTCGCGCGAGAGAGAGAAGAGCGCGTCCGAAGGACTCCCGGGGGAGTGAATCGATTATTGTGAGATAGAGGGAAGGGGACAGTCGATTCGCCGATAGTGGAGATGGGTCTACGACGCGCACTTGTCGCCTCTGTCGTCTGCCGCGGTCCCGACGCGTCTCGAAAAGCACGTGTCATCGCGTTTTCTCGTCGCGTTTCATCCTCCCGGCGAGGAAACCCCTTTTCATTTATGTGTGCGCGAATTCTCGCACGCCGCGTTCCTTTCGCAATCGCGCTCTCTCGCGCACTCTTCCCTCCCCTCCGCTTCTTTTTCAACGTACCCGCGCACGTACTTTCGTGCGCGCCGCGTATACGGGCCACTTTTTCGCGCGCGCAAAGGGGTGTACGCGCGGGAGGGGTCTCCCTCGGAAACACCGCGCAGGGACGGCGATGCGACGGCAGGGAAGGGGACTTTCACGGAGCGCCGGGCGAGCGAGGGAGCGAGAGAGAGAGAGAGCGCAGGGACCGAGGAGCCGCGCTCGTATTGATCGGCCCCGGCCACGCGATTTTCACGATCCGTCGCCATGGCCACCTGGCCACCGGCCGAAGATTGTATCTCGCGGCGTATGTGCAAATCGAACTTTAACCCGCGAGACCGCCCGCTGACCAAGTCTAGTTACAACGTCCCCTCGTCGGGTCGTTTGACGATACTTTTGATCAGTTTTTTTTTAGAAAAATTTATTTTTATTTTTTTTATTTTTACTTTGCCTCGATTGACGTTCGATGCTTCACCGAGCGCACTTTGGTTTTTTGTCAAAAACTAACTTGAATCACGAATTGACATTATTATACAATCGTCCTTTCATAATTGTTGGACTTTATTTGACATTATTTGATAATATCGAATGTGAAAACCTAATTTTGGATGTATAAGTACCAGATTAAGGGTAGATGAGAAATTTTTATGATAATCGAGTGATGCTATCTCGTGGCAAGATAGAGAGAGAGAGAGACGCTAAATTGAAATAACAGGGTAACATTTACCAGAATAAAGCGGTATTTCCGTTCTATCGATTTCGCCAGATCGATAGTCCCGGGCTGTTTCGAAATAACTCACCGACTATCCATCTGGTTTTTCCTCGTATTTCAATTCGCGAAAATTATTTCTGTTATTACACTATCCTCATGTTAAGCATTTTGCGTGAATCGTAGACTCTGGTAACGTATTGCACATCATTAAATCGTCACAGACAGAAGATCTGAAGAAACTTAACCTTTTAAGAGCTTAATGAAGGTTTTATTAGAAAACTGTCGACACGATTTTATCAGTTTGCCGTTTAGTTAGCGAAATTTTTTTATCTTCCGCTGGACAGGCCTTCGATAGCCGCGCGTTGCGTTCAAAACTTTGTCGAGGGTCGCCCCGTTCGATTTACACCACCCCTCGCCGTCCCCTCGGCGTCGTGCGTGCACGCGTCCGCGTCATTGTCATCCGGGTGACGACAATGTGAGCGAAGATCCAGAAGTCAGAGCGGAGCGACGCGCTTTCCCGATGCGCGACAACGTAGTCAGCTCGGCGGCGGCTCGTTCTCTCTCCCGCCTCTTCGACATTGTCGGATCCGAAAATATATCGCGATGGCGAACAACGCCGCGCGCGGATCGATACCGAGGAAGATGCCGGGCTGCGATAAAGCGCACCGCGGACTTTTCTGCCTCCTGCGAGAGCGGCAGCGACGCTTTTATCGCCTCGCGTTCGTAAACAAAGGGGACGCAAGTGAGTGATCTCGGCGGTCTCTCTCCATTCCATGAATACACTTTCCCTCATCACCGTAAACACAAGTACGGACGAAACTTCAATTCTTTTATTCGTAATTTCCTTCATTGCGTCCTATTTCGAATTTGCCTCGCTCTGCTTACGAAGATATTAGGCAAATTTATCGATCTTGCCTCTCTGTTTCTATATAAATATTAAAATAACAATATTGGAGACTACTCGTCAATAGTTCTTGTTTAAAAACTGAATTGTATTAAGAATTGTATCGTCGAGAATTTAAAGAGAATTTAATTCGTCATTGTTCCTCGGCATATTGAATACCCCTATCTGTTCCGTTTCACAAAACTTTCATTACAATGTGGTGAAACGCGTGCCATTTATCGCGCTTCACCTCGTTTAATCGTTTTTCACATCGCCGATCATATACGTGACTCCTCAATTTCGACCATGTATTCACGAAAATTAAGGAGACACGTCCAAGCACGCGCCGACCACCGCTGCATTCGATGTACGAACGTAAACAAGGAAGGTACGACGTGTCATTGTTCCGTGCAGTCCGCACATATATTTCCATGCCGAACGCACTGTCCAGTTCGTTTCGGAAACTTGAGGAGGGGTGGCCAGCTGTAATAAAAGCTGTCTATTATTCCGCGACACCGCGGACAGCTCGGTTTTTAGGGTGGTGGCGACCACCATGAGTCGGCGGGGAAGGTCCTGAAGGACAGCTGATGCCTAAACGTTGGAGGGAAAAAGGGAGACTAAACGCGCGTGGCGAGAGGGGAGTGCACGCAAAAAAAAGAGTGGAGGGGGGAAGAATAAAAATGTACGAGCCGGTGACTCGGCTCATGCCGACTGATAAACGCGTGTCGCAGACTGTGTGCGTATGTGTGTGCTCGCCTTAACCGTGAGCACCGCGGTTGGCACCCTACAGTAGCCGCCGCCGCACGTAATTCCCCTTCCTCGCTCTGCCTCTGTCTCTCCCTCTTTCGCTCCTGTTTCTCCCTTCGCGCTCTAGCGCGCGCGCGTGTACCGGGTGTTCCGCGCGAAAGAGTTTGCCGGATTATATTATTATATGTATATGTATATTTTCAGAACGCGAATTCGCGTTTTCTTCTAACCTTTTCGCTACCATTCGCGCGTGTTTCATATTCGAACCTCGTGGAGAGTTTCCTTGAATGTGGAAAGTTGATTAGAATTAGAAATATCTTTTTCAAGTAACTGTATAGATATGAAAATATCTTTATCTCGTAATAGAACTTTACAATAAAATCTTAACCTCGTTCTATATTATTTTAATATAATAAAATTCGGAGTTATAATTGCCTCTTTGCGTATAATATGAGGCCAGCTACCTGTTCGAATTTGTAATTTATTCATACCCGAGAACGAGTACTTTAGGAAGTATTTCTTCCTTTTATCTTCCGTGTTGATGCACAAAGAGATGCTATTGCAGGAAATTAATTCTAATCTTCCATTTTTCTACTTTTTATTTACTGCATCTACCAATTTGTTAAGTATAATTAAACTTTTATTACAAAGGATTCCTGTTACTGAGAGATTGTGAAGAATGATCTGTATGTACTTTTCATATGCTTTGAACACCATGTATGTAGGTTTATACCACGGCACTCGATGTGCCTCCGTAGTTTGGAGATGAGAGGGTCTCCAGCCCTTTAAATGACAACAGGGGTCGTCGGCCCTTTTAAATTACCCGAGTTCGTATCGGACGTTACCCCAAAGCTCTCCCAAACCGCCGCTAGTCCCTTTCATGCTGCATTTGAAAAGTCATTGTTCAGATTCACGTGATAAGAGTTCTATTATACATATTTGTTTTTACATAATTTTTTTCAAATTTCTTTAAGATAATATTCTTTTAGTCGATTTTTTTCTAATACTTAATACAAAGCATATCTGTGGTAAACAAAAGTTTTATTCGAATAAGAAAAGTATTTTTGTAAAATGGTTGTAGATTATGATATAATTTAAATTTGTACGCGCACGCGCGTATCTTGTACATTTGTTTAATAATTAGTTATAATTTTAATTTTTTTAAATTAAGCCAAAATTAAAATTTGCTTTAATTTTTTTTGGTTTGTATAATAAAGTCCTTTCTTACATTTAACTTATATTAGTTCTTTCTCTCCAAATTCATGGTATAGGTTGTACAAAAACTCGAGGCCACTTTGAGTTACCAAGCGTCAAGGAACGTTTTGTGCATCATTGTTTTGGTTATTACGCGTTTTTACGTCCCCTTTCGATATTTCGTGTTTACATCGGTGCCGTCTAGTTTCTTGCCTTGCGACATAGCTTATGTTTGCTGTGTTTTCAAAGTGAAACTTCCTGAAATATATTTTAACGTCGTGGGAAAATATGCAGACCCAGCGCGACGCCATAATTGTTCAAGAATCCCGCACTATATCTAATTCTAGAGAATAGAATTTTTTTTATACGAACGAGCTGTTGTTGGAATTGCAATTATTTCTTGGTGATTTGGATCACGGTATAATGTGACGTATATGTTCTGTTTGCAGATTTCGTATATAGTTAGGGACGACTCATTAGAGGATTGCAATGATGGCGAACGGAATGGACACAGTCGTACAACAAAACGGAGGATCGACCCTCGGACAGACCTCGCAGGAAGAGTCGAAGACAAATCTCATAGTAAACTACTTGCCACAGAGCATGACACAGGATGAGATTCGTTCTCTGTTCTCCAGTATAGGCGAGGTCGAGAGCTGCAAGCTAATCCGTGATAAGCTCAGCGGTAAGATCAGCATTCCTATTTGCGTCCTTTCTTTTCACGTTAAGCGCTTAGATCCGAGTGCAATAAGTCGTTTGTTTTAATTGTATCTAATGACACCATTATAAAGTGATGTGCGTTGTCTTAACGAGCCGAAGACGCAGTTCAAATCCGATCAAGAACCGTCAGTTTTTATTCGATCGCCACTCTCTTGGAAAAGACAAAAATACTGAGACTACAGCACGGAAAGCAAGGGGAAACTACTGTGCTAAATTTTCCCATGATCACATCACATTGTGGATCACAACACATCTGACAAGATGTTATGACTAATAAGAAGAAAAAGAATGACACCATTAAAAGACACAGCTTTAATGACGTCTGAATTTGGTTTGGAACGTTACAAATTGAAGTTTCGTAATATTACGAAATGCGATACATCGAGATTAATGACACTAGTGAAAGAGTTGAGTTCGTATCACTTAAAAAATGGTTAACTCAACAACATAATCGTATTATTATCACGATTTTATCACTATCCAGCGGTTTTTCTGTTTTGTAATTAATTTTACTTTTATAATTTTCTGTTTAAATAATTTGATTAAGCGGAGATTAGCAACGAATGATTGAAAAGTAATCTTGTAGAAGACATGAATTTTACTAGAAAAGTAAAAACTCCGCGACTTCAAAAACAATAAAATTATTTTTCTTTCTTTTCTATCGCGCAAACGCGAGCCTCTCAAGAGTGATTGATTCTACCTTTCGATAAATTTCTTAATTTTAATATTACATACGATTTTATCAATACATACGACTAATGGTTAATTTCTAATTTCTTTGTCAATTTTCTCTACTTTTTACTTCACCGAATTGGATCAACTTGACTTTAAGAAGCGGTTCAATATTCTTACTTTGTTGAAAGTTGGTATTTTGCATATATAACGTGATTATAAGTCTCCGATTGCGATCCTAGCATTTTGCGCAACTCGTCCGCGTATCGCTATAATACATCGAGTAATCTAGCGTAATTTGGATACGTGTGTGCCGGGTATATTCCGTTGCAGCGGCGACGAGACAAGCACGTGTATAGACGTCGCGACGCTATTTCGAGCCGCCGCAAAGAGCGAGAGCGGGGGCGGTGTTTGGTTTGAAGATTTGCCGCTTTATGCCTCATCGCCACAGTGACAGTACCGTATCACGTCGTTCGCTACTACGTGTGATAAAGCACACATATTCGGAGCAATTTTTTTTTCACCGACATCCGAAAAATTCCGTCTGTAATTACTCCTGCGCCTTTTTCTCTCCATTACATTTTGTTAGAAATGCGCAAAGAGTTGAATTTATTAATTATAGAGCAGAAGAGAAATTATTCTAAATTTGATGTTAATAAAGATTGATAATTAAAGCAGAAAAAAGTAGCGATCAAATTAACTTTTTGGCATTAAAATGTTCGAAGACCGCGAGAGAGTCTGTCGCTTCCTCGATTAAACTGAAAATGATTTATTCACATGTCCTTGCGATTCCGATGCTTCAGGCATCTCGCCAACTACTCGTTGATATATTTGCCACTACGCCATTCATAAAATTGATTCCGGAATATATCAGGGAAATCAAGACACGTTCAACTATCGCTTCGATGTGATTGTTCTAATAGATAAACATTCAGATATAAACAAAATTCATTGGTAGCACCAAAGACACGTTTCAATCACAATCGAGAGCGAAAGCCACCGAGACATCGTCAGCGATGAAACGTATCGGTTACTTTGTCGCAAACACCTGATCTATTTTTCGAATAAATCCGACATCGATGAAGTCTGCGATCTATTTTTCGAATAAACCTGACATTGATACGTGATATTTATCGAATTGCGCGTCTCTGCTTGCAGGTCAGAGTTTGGGTTACGGTTTCGTCAACTATCACCGGCCTGAAGATGCCGAAAAGGCTATAAACACGCTCAATGGTCTTCGTTTACAGAACAAAACCATCAAGGTGAGTGGTTGCAATGCAATTCTAGATGAATATCTTGTTCGTTCTCGTTAGCGAACCCCGTAGAGTACAACGCAATTACCATTAGCGAATTCTACTTTTTGATTAAACCGATGATATTTCTTGAGAAATTACAGATCATCATTATTCTTTGTGATTTATGACACAGGCGTGACATCTTTATAGTTATTAAATATTAAGATCGATACAGCACCTACCATCGTTGATGCTCGAAATCGATAGACTATTTTCGCCAGCCGACTGTTTTGCAAACCGTTTCTATCCGATTTCTAGAATGCTAAATGCATCTACGCGAGCGTGTAGGGCGGTAATGCAGCAATATAAATAGGTTGGCCTGGATTCGGGCGGATTTTATCGCGCGCGAACAAGAATAAAGTGATGATTATCGCGTGGGCACGTTTTTTTCTTCCTTTTTTCCCTACTTCCGTTCGATAAAACGTCAAGCAACGTTGATCTTCGTTCCCAACGTTCTCCTAATTTTTCGTTATTTGTTGAGTAATCCGACGAATATTTGTCGGGATTGAAAAGAGAATGTTTTTTGGAAGCAGTTTTGCTTTTTTCTTCTAGGTGTCGTACGCGAGACCGAGCAGCGAGGCGATCAAAGGCGCGAATCTGTACGTGAGCGGCTTGCCGAAAAATATGGCGCAGCAGGATCTGGAGAATCTCTTCAGCCCTTACGGCAGAATTATCACGTCGCGGATATTGTGCGACAACATCACCGGTGAGTCTACGCAAATTCGTCGTAATTTTCGCGAGCTTTCCGTCACGATAATATTATTCCGACCGAATGAAACTTCCGACCGACTTGTCAATTTTTCCGACAACGCGAAACGAATTATCCATAAATGAGATAATTCGTCA
>CABEGB010000840.1:198244-225167 GCA_901521435.1 Crematogaster levior | reverse complement strand
TAAGAACATGATTTTATATTCTGAAAATCTCTCGAATTATCTCCATTATAATTTGTATTTTTAGACAAACTCTCATTAAATTATGATATTTCTGTGATTCAGCGCGGAAGTAAATCAATGTGTCGTGAGTTCGAGAGAACCGGTTATGACGGCGATATAATATAATGACCGGTCAACGGTTTTCTTTCCAAATGGAAGTTGCAACCCGGTAATATGACTACTGGTCATCTGGCGGTAAAATGCTCGAAGCGATACTGCGAAGAAGTCAAGTTAAGGAAGCTTGCCACGACAAAATGAAATAGTACGCGCTTTATCTTCCTCTCCATCCAAGGAGAGAGATTCAAAGATATTTAATCTATGCTCAAGTAACAGAAAGAACTATTTTTAGTTAAAGCGAGCATGCGTGCGCGTGTAATTTAATCTATAAATATCTTAGAGATAATCTTGATTGAACATTAATGATACTGATAATACGGAAATCAGATTGCCAGATTGTGGCATAAACGCGATTTTATGCGAAGGGTGACAGAAAGCCACTGTGTATGTTCGGTGTGACCGTGACAATCTGTTGCTCGCAGCTCGTGCCACATATAGTAGGAATGATATATCGCAAGCGCGACGGTCGATCAGGCTCTAATTAACCGCTAAGCCTCTTTGGGTTAAGCGTACGGCCCGTGCCGGCAATGGACAATTCCCTTGCACTGTTACATACGTGCCGCCCGCGGCATCTAATGCTCGGATTATCACGTTAGTGCGTCGCTCCAAAATGGACAATGCGGCGATCGACGTGCCAGCCTAATTACTCCTCGATCGATAAATCGACCCGACTGGCGAATCGACCGACTGACCGATTTCTGCCGCAAATTCTACCTATGCATATTCCCGGGATCCCCTGACTGTATATCTAAATGAAGGAGGGCTGGATCTAACTCTTCGCGAGGGAGTGTGCCAAGTATATAGGAGCGTGCATTCGGAGACGTGAGTTTAAATAATCATGGTTTTCTCTCGAAACCATCGCTCTTTTTCCGTTCCGTGATAACGATTTTCTAATAGGGAAAAGTTGGATCGTAATTTTTATTTAAAACATGATTCGCGCTTCAGAACTACGGCTGGCATGCCACAAAGTAGCCACCGTGGTTTCGCTTCGCTCGGCGAGAGTTCGTCCGGGTGCTGTTAACACACGAAGCGGAACGTACGACAAATTTAATGTATGGCAGGAGTGTCACACGAGTTCGTAATGCACGTGAATAATTGCGATCGCCGTTGAATTACATTAATGTACTACGACTGTGACTTTATACCATGAACGCGATGTAATATATTTGATTGCTTGACTTACGCTAAGTTAATTATCAATAATTCTGACAGTATTGAAATTTAATATATATGTAAGACTTAATTAACTACCCTGTTCGCAATTTATTTCAAATGTTATATTTCCTGGTAATTTATTTCAAATGTTATATTTCCTGGTAATAACGATTAAATTTAAACATATAATTATGCAATTATTTCATTACAAATATTATTCTGCAGCAATTGAATAGGAACCCGTTAATTAGGAACACTTTAATCGCCCCGAAAGCGCGAGTTTTGTTATGTTTTTTTAACATCGTAGAATTCAAGGAAATCTAAATTTTTATGTTCTTTTGATTGGCAAATGGTACATCAAAAATAAATATGTACAATAGTTTCTATCAAGATAAACGAAACATGTATCGTAAAATGAAACAGGAATCGCGATGCGATGTTGGTCGGAAATCGATTGCCAGTATAGGGATTATCGTCAATTTTTATTAGAGAAATTATTGTATTTTGTATGTCTCGTATACATTTCCGTTTCCTCTGACGGACCGATTTTTTTGCGAAATGTGGGTACAATCTTAAAATTGTGTTTGATTATATATTTATCTCGTAAGTAGAATGCTCTTCGGATTTCCTATGTCCTACATACAAAATAAATTTGAATTACTACAATAAATATTATAAATAATGTTCGTGCTGTTTTTCAATAACATAATTTCTAAACAAAGGGAAAAGAACGAACACATTAAATGACAACGCCAATGATATATAATTATACAAAAAAATATACAATAACAGACGTTTCGACTTAAAATGAAGTCATCCTCAGTATCGGTTAATAAACGATTCTACTAATGTTTAAATCTTGAAAACCGCATGTAATCCGCCAAACGTCGTGATTCCTCTACTCGTTATACGTTCAAAGGTTGTGAAATTTTAAAGTCAAGATAATGCTGTCTATTGCATTGTTAATCCAGTCAAATATGTCAAGAATTTTCTTAAATATCTTTGTAGTTATTGTCATGTTGTGTAAAATAATGGGAATCTGGTAAATTAAAATTTGAATTACTCGATCTGAGATAAAGTGACAAAATGTTGTGTAATAATAATCCAGCAGAGTCAAATAAAAATCACAGTCGAATATTGTCACTCTTTTTAATCTAAAGTCTCGGAAAACTAGCCGTTATTTTATTAATTATTAGATTAAAAACTATCTTTAATTAATCAGATATCTTTATGAATCTATTATCGCTCAACATGCATAAAGAACGATGGAAGACTAAATATTTTTTCAAAATTGTTCACGTTTCTCGTTTCTCCTCGAAACGTTATACACTGTCGCTCGGCGATGAAACGTTACACGGAGGAACGGAACAATTATTCGCGGGATAGATTTTGAAACGTGGCGATATGACAGGAAGTGCGAGTATATGTATTTCACAATTTACCGTCCGAACTCGATCAACGTACCTCTCAAAAATTGATAATCGCGTCGATGCTTACTCGCGCGGTTCGTTCGAACGGTAGTAAAATTAACCGAGGCGTAAAAGGGATTTCGCGGCGAGTGAATGAACGCGTCTTTTTTATAGCCAGCCGAGTCGTAAAAAAGGCCGCTTTTATCGATGTTCGAAAGAGCGCTCTCACCTGCACCTGTCCGTCAAACATAATTATTTTGGCCCGACGTTACATCCTGTCCCCGGTGATTGCGTCGCGCATCGCGTACGCGAGGCCAACAGCACGACAAAAAAAATATAGCCGCAATTTTCCGCACCGCTAAAACTTCCATAACAGTTTGTCGGCAGTTCGATTGTTCGGCTACTTCTATCACAGGATAGAAACGAGGAAGTGTTACGCACGTCGTCGATACGCCGTGTAACTTGTTACATTAAAATACATCGTTAAATTAGCCCCGCCTTCTAATCAATACGCGTAAACGAACGAGTTTCGTTTCGAGGTATTATTGCCTTCCGTTCAGCGCTGATTAAAACCATTGCCTGGATCATTGTAACGAGAAAAACGCCGCCGCGTAGTGTCTGAAAGAGGCGGTTATAAAAACTACATATAATAACAAAAAGTCAATTAAAAGACAGACAGGAGCGAAGGCGACTTATATGGTGGGTAATCAATTTGATTCGAGTCTGTGTATTCGATTCAGGAGAGAAACCAAAGGGAACGCAACAATCATATAACACGGAAATCATATGAACGAGTCATGAAAAAATAAATGCCTGGTTCAGCATCGCAGCGTTACCGAAATGAATGTCGGGGGCTTAGCTCGGCACGAAGGTACACCGCGGTATACACCAAAAAATATCCGGATTCAACCAGTTTCGATCCCCTCGCCTCGCCGCCTTTCGTTGCCTTCCTCGCGATACTCGTGCGGAGAACGTGCGCTTTTTTCGCCTCCACCCCGGTGGTCGTGTACAGCCGCACGAGTGTCTACCTTCTTCGATGCTGCGTTTCTACGCGTCTGCATGCAACGGGCGCGGTGTTAAGTTTCGCGGTTGCCGAGGTTGGTGGCTTTGTTTTCGCCTAACCTGAGCGAGTCATTCCCACGAAATCCGTGACACGCTCCTTTAAATGTCTTCTCGCCCCTTTCGATCACGCGTTCCTACTGTACCGTCTCTTCGCAGCATGCGACTACGTAAATAGAAGAGGTTCTCTATACTGAATTCCAATAGAGTGCTAACTTTTGCATCTGGTTCTTCATCGGAGACGACAAGCGAAATGAAAATTGCAATTGATCGAAATATGGTTTACTTTGCAACGATTCACGGAAATTTTGATCTCGGATCAAATTCGATTAAGATCAATTTTCACAGACTCATTTTTATCATTAGCTTTAACTATCGTATCCTAATCGTATTCGATATCTTTTATATAAGCGTTTTTTGTAAATATATGCAATCTTACGATCAAATAATTTAACACAAAATATATATAGAATGTCACTTTTTAATTGCCTCAGGAAATATAATCGTATATATAAATATAAATAAATACGGAAATCTCGAAAAATATAGAAGATACGAAAAAAGTTTTAGACAAAAGTGTATGATATTAAGGGGAATAGATGATGCTGACATTTATTTGAACTTACGATTTGTTGTGTGTGTGTGTGTGTGTGTGTGTGCGCGTGTGCGTGTGTGCGCGCGCGCGTGAAAATTTTATGACTTTTATAAGATCCTAACTAATTTGCCTTAATATTAAAATCAAACCCTTGGGTAAAATAAAGAGGATCTTAAGAAAAATGTAACAAATGGTTCGCTTTTTAAAGCAATAAATCCCTTTTAAAGATGTATACTCTCTTCGAGAAATTTTTTCTGGTCCCAGCAAAGGTAGACCTTAATCTAATTAAAATATTCTTAAAAATTCCTTTTGAGCAGATAGTGAAAGAAGGATAATGTCTGTTTAATAGGGTATCAAAAAGAATTTTAAAAAATAGAAAAGGTACTGGTTTTCATTTAAAAGATTTAAGTTAACTTTAAGAAAAGTTTTCAAGATAATCGCAAGGTCAAATAAATGTCTATCTGTACCTCTTGATATCCCACAACTTTTGTCTGAAACAACTTTTGTTTTTCCATATTTTTATCTTCCACGTTTTTCGAGATATTTGAGAGACTGCCTGAGGAAATTAAAATGAGGCATCCTGTATGTGTAGAAATCGTTCTCTGCGGTATTAAAATAACAAATACATCGGTAAACAGCATGAGTTAGAGTTATCGCAGTGTACTAAATGAATAAAGCCAGGCTATCAGAATTCACTCGGTTAAACGAATGCAAACATGTTGTATAAAAATTACACAAAAACTATGCACTCGATGTTGCAAGTTGCATGTGTATTTTACTAACGTACTCACACGACCGGTTGCATTGATCGTTTCGATCAATCGAAAGGGATGAATTCGATCTACAGATCAGTGGTGAAAAAAAACGCACACGTGTAATATACACGCAAAGTCAGAAGACCAATTCGTATTTCGCAAACAACATTTATTTCGCCGCGATTTATTCGCGAATCTCTGCATACGCAGTCGTCAAGCGAAACGTTCTGTTTGATTAAAAGCTATGATCGTTGGCGGTTTGTGCGCCAACGACCAAAGTTCGAAGGGACCTGACACGGGAAAAATATTTCGCGCGATCGCAATGTGGGAGACTGCGGTTGCGTTTGAATACGTCAAACGATGTACCACGAATATTTTCACTGCACTCTTCCACTGACTCCCAAATGCATCACTAAAATTCCAGCGAAAACCAACAATGTTCCTCGAAAGCTTATGAAAGCCGATGAGCGAAGCTCCTCAAATGTTGACCACAGCGGCAGTGTTGGCTTCCGTCAAATATATTATTCTTGTGCATTACATTTACAATGTCAATGTTCAAAGATAGTATCGTATTACCAATACGTAACATATGAGTCAGTAATGACAATCTCGAGAAAAAAACCTTCGCTTCGGGAGAAAAACTCGGAATATGTAAAAATCGAATGTCTTCTTTTGACGGTCATACATTGGAAGAACCATCGGCGTGACGCGCGAGAAGTGAATTAAGGTGGATTCATGCGGGTCCGCAACAGGGTTCTCAGTTTTTTGATTATAGAAAGAGAATCTTAAGCCGACGGCACACGGTACGATTTTTCGTAGTAGATCGCATACGAGTTAGCCACTACGCATGAGAGCGAGAGAAAGCGAGCGTCTTTCGCTCTCTCTCACTCTCGTGCTTAGTGGCTAACTCGTATGCGATCTACTACGAAAACTCGTACCGTGTGCCGTCGGCTTTAGTCGGAAAACTATTACATTCATGCTATTTAAATAATAAGAGATCCAATATCCGATTATAGCAAAAAACGCTACAGAAAAATTTTTTAATTATTTATTTATTTTTATTTATCCGGATATAGATTTTAAACTTAGCGGGATAATGGAAATCGTAGAGGAGTGCAACGTTGACAAATTGCATTTTGTGTTATGTAATACGGTCACATTTACTATTTCCAACTGAATATCTTTTTTGTAAGATCGATAACATACAATTTTCTCGACAAAATAATGTTCAGCAGGTCGAATTCTATATCATAACTCTTTTCCGATAATATCTGTCGCTTATAACCAATAATATTCACTAATTACCACCGTTATGAACATGACTCCTATGTAATCCCGTGTTAAATGTTGATTTTCATCGATTGATTACTCTTTATTTAGGTCGATGACTTACCCTGAATTTTTGAACATTCATTTCTAGCGCCTATCCCTCCTATCAAAGTTTCAAGTGAATCCTTTATGAGGGCTAAGTAGATGAATCCACCTTAAGCGAACAAAGATTAGAGAGGGTAGACGCGTATATAATGACAAAGAAAAATGAATATGAGTTGGACAAAAAACGGCGGTAAAAATGCGGGGATATTGTAAATTGTTCGCTTAAATCACCGAGGAGAAGTAAGCGGTTGGACGTTGAAGTATTTGGGTATACATCGTATACCGACTCTCTCGGTGGTGCCGGATGGAGAAACGTAGGGATACACCTAACGTTGAATAAATCAAGTTAGAGTTACCCGTGCGAGGGAGATAGTTACCCGCGCGGTAAAGGGAACGATCGCCTGTAATTAATATCACGGTAGATGTGTGGTTAGCCGGACAGTAATTAACGGAACGTGCCAGGTTGATTTGAAATTCAGATTATACGCAGAGCGTGCGTAATATCCGCTTGCAATAATCGTGCGATATTACAACTATTGGCGTAAGATGCCAAGACATTCGTACCGGTCTTCGAAGAGCTTCCGTGTCGACCAGTCGATAAGTCGTTCGCAATAACCGACTGGCTTTAATTTCAATTGGCAGCGCCGTCGGCGTGTGTATCGTCTAACTTAACAGGATGTCGAATAATCGAATATATAACGAAATATCGGCATTCTAAACGGAAACGAAAATTGTAACGTCTATTTAGGTGAAAAATTTACTTTATAGTGCAGAAGTGCAATCGAAGAGAAAAAAGAAGTCGGAGACGAGGATGTCCAATATATTCATATCAATTTGTCACCACGTTATTTTCCCCGTTGGCGTGTCCGTAGGCAGAACAATCGCTGATAAACATGTGCGTTAAATATTACGCTGTGTAGAAAAAGAGAGAAAGAGAAGGTAATATTCACAACACAAATCATTGATTCAATTCGGTATAATTATTACGGTAATTATCACTGCAATTTTCGAAATGAAAACGCGCCTAGTAAACTATATTTAAAATAATTCCTCGTTATTGAAAAATTCCTTCGATGTAGGACGCGATTACGTATGTATAAAATTTATGTATGAAGATTTGCAGATTTTCGGGAAGTGACAACATCACTTGGAATCGTGATTTATGATATGAAGAATTTCTTCTTATAACGCATGCAAGGTACACGTTCCTAGCTTCCTTTCACGCGCATGTTACATACACATGCATGTCTTTCGAGGCTGCATTTCGAGACGACAGTGGCATCGCAACACACTACAAGAAAAAAAAACTCGCGCAGTGCCAGTCAAAAGCGTCTGTAAATTTTCGAGCATTTTCCGTACATTAAAAATTTACGTCGGACAGACTCTGGATAAAATTCGGAAGATTCACTATCCGAGGAAACGTCAAAGCGCGTCTTATCAAATACGGTGGTAAAAGAATCACCACGTTCGTGAGTGATTCGCAATTTACCGGCGAAAGGAGGGAAATTTTACGTTGAGAGAAGCGAGGTAAGAGTCGAGGTAGGATGAGCTCGCACGTAAACGTTACGAATGACGCCGATACACGTGCTGACGTACCAAGCGAATGTAAATAAATCAGATTCCGGCCGATCGGGCAGTCGCGCAGGAAAACGGGAGAATGCGAAATAATGGGATACATCACGCATTGTGCAAAAGAAAAAAAAACCCATTTTTACGTGCCAGTCGATTAGTCCAGTTTATCCGACCGCGGGATGAAAAGTTGACTCTGCGATATTTCGTCACCGCAAATTTAAATACAGTGAATGCTTCCCGTTATTCGCTCTTTAAAAATGTGGACCGCGCACGTCCCGTGACGTTACAGTGATGTACAATCGACGCAATCGGACATTGTAAAAATCTGGGCGAAAATTGTGGGGACAAACGAGCTAACAAAACGGGCGTGTCTCTTTAAAAGTGAGCTTGAAAAATTTAAATTCCGATAGAATATCGTCCGCGAAAAGATTTATTTCCGTTATATCGTCGGAAAAAAAGAAGAAAGAAAAAAAAGATTCGCTTGACGGTTTTCGATGCCAGAGAGAGAATCGCTTGTCGACGGAAAACCTCCGTAAAGATATCTCCTCGCTTTGCATAATATCGAAGAGCGTTTTCTCGAAATCATTTCTTGCTCCAAATACCGTAGCGATACATCAAAAATTCATGAAAGTCGAAAAGAGACGAGTTCTTTACCCTCCTGTTCGTTTCCTTAGGGAACAAGCCACACCGGGGCAACCTTACCGCTTTCGTGGGTAAACGCGAAAGCACGAGAGATACGAAGGTGTGCGCGTGCGTTTCCAGCAGGGCTAGGCGTGCCAGCCAACAATCTGTTATGCGAGCGTAACTCGAACAAACATCGCAATCTGAGATCTCCACATCAAAAGTTATGACCGACTGCGTTTTCGTGATAGAATGACCGTGGTCACGCCCACTGCTGTAAAGTCTCTCACGCCCGTGTGAGTCTTCACTGACGTTTTGGTTGAAGAAAAATTTCAAATAGGTCAGACAGAGTTCGCCGTTGAAAGCGATGATTTTAAAACACGCACATTCATCATCGGCATAACGTTCCAGCACGCATTTTCTCCTGTAAGTTTTCGGGAAAATATCGATACTGTATCGGACAGCTTAGCTTAATTCTCTGATGTTCTGACAAAAAATTCTGTACACTAACGATATGCAAACATATACTTCGTTCTGCAACTCTCGTCCGGTGTAACAAACAACTTGCAGATTTACGTAAATATGTTTCTTTGGTGTTGATTGGTGTTGACGCGGATTGTTTTTCGTGGTCAGCGTTACTTGCGTATGTTTTTACATGGTTGTTATCCCGATTCTTAATGTTTTATGCATACATTTCACGAGGTGTTCCGCAATATTCGATCGATGTAAGCAAAACAAGTGCAAGCTGCATCAGAACGTTCTCATTTCACAAAGAAGCAATTTTTAATAAGTAAACCAGTAGAAGTTTCCCGTTTGAATTGGACACAGAATCAAAGGCTTTCCGAGGTCTCGCGCTTGCTTCTTTTAATACGACCTTAGTGGAGTACGTGCTTTAATATGAAACAAAGGCAGAAAGAGAGAGGGGGGAGAGAGAGAGGCGATCAAAGGAAGCACTTAACGTCGACCGAATAGTCACCGCGCACAATATATCATAGGCATCCATTCCGATTCCATTGCTAAATATATCGGTAACAAACTTCGTTTTATTCAGAGATTGCATTTAGGATTTGCATTTCCTTGACAGTGAATACTTTCTTGCACGTAATATATAATTGCATGGCGAAGTCTTCTATACTAGGAGATAATTAAATTACGAAGATAATTCAATAGGTATTCGTCAAAAGACTGCCGCAATCTTTATTCATTTGCACTTCTGCTTTTTACTATGTTCGGTAAAAGGTCCTTGAAAATATTATAGCGATGGTTTTTAGCAGGAAGGATAAGATGGATGGGACATTTTTGTGGTAACTCGTAGAAGCAATAATTGTCTGCCGTACCTCCAAAAAGAATGTCAGCCGTAGAAAGAAAAAAAATTAATTTTTATAACTGCCTCCGGACCACAAGCGAGAACTCACATACGTGTCAGCACCTGACAGAACGACCTCGTGATAGACCGCAATCGTAATCAGTGCGGTGAACACGGCGCAGTTCAACTATGTTATGAATTTTTAACGCTTGCTATCTTTTCTTTGCAAAACTTCCTGCGATGTATGAGCTTTGCTGAAGATTCTATGAGCTCATTTTTACGAGTGCGTGAGTGGAATCTTTACGATAAACGTGAGCGAAGAGCACACTGTAGCGTCTACTTTGAAAAAGTGGTGTTAAAAATTTAAAAACGGCACTAAGAATTTCTCTATCTATTTACCTACATTTTCCTTTCTCTCACATGGAATTTTTTACCAGATGATGATATAAACTTTATTCAATAACATTCTGCAGTGCCTAAAGCGTTTCTTCTCATTGTAGAAATACAGGAAACTCGTATTCGCCTCTGTTCCAGATACGTGAGTGACTATTTTTAATTATTAAATAATCATTGTCTGTTATTATTAATGTTACAAAATTATAGTACATGTAACTTTGACATTTTATTATTTTTCATTCTATCCTTGTTTTTGTTTTCCTATTGTTTTCTAGATTTATAAAAAGCGCATTCTAATGTATGTGTACCTTTATATGTTATTTTATAAGAAAACTTTGTATATTTGGGATTACAGTACATATGATATATTTTATTCACTTACGAATTCATTCATTCTTTCTTTCCTTTTCCCTCTCTATTAAAACCGTGTAAAGTTAAGAGTACCATCCGTTTTTCAATAAAGTTTGATTATATGACTAGTTATTCATTGTTATCTCCTAAACGATGGTTAAGCGTCAAGATCGATGATTGGTCCGTAGCTTCTCCGATGAAGTTTAAGTCTATAGATTTTCGCGTTGATCCAATAGTTTGGAAGTTATAAAGTGCTCATTTTTCTGCGGGGGAAACTTTCAAAGTTCAGCGGGCAAAGTAAAACGACGATCCCAATGTTCTTTTCACGCGAGCAATTCCCAAAACGGCTGTCTTCGTCTTGTCGTTACGCTCTTATGCTCAATCTTGATAACCGGGAACAAAGTTAGAAAATCTCTTGGATGATGACGGGGGCAACATTGATAAGGCGTGCTGTTAATAACGGCGCTATTAGCCACCGCGCACAGAGATGATGCAGCTGCTTCCGAAGGTTGAGATCAGTGGCACGAAAGAAAGTACGTTAAGCGCGAAAATCAATTTTCGTCGGAGCAGCGTCGTCAAGAATCTGCGCGGGCGTCTTGAAAAAGCGCCGTAATCGTCTCTTAACGATCATTGAATCACGCGAGAGAACCCGATGCCGCCAAGGTACTTCGTCGGTCGCGCAAAAAGATTACTCAGGAGCGCAGACTCATTGTCGGACAAAAAGATCAATCGACCGACCGGCCGTTCGACGAGCCCGTTCGCGTCGTAGACGCGAATTCAAAATAACTTCGCCGATAATGCGGCAATTCCACGGCGAAGGAAGCGAATTAAACGATCCGTTCGCGGCGGCGGAATCTGTGGAAACCGCGCTGGAACCGTAACGGAAATTGGGTTGAAGTCCCCCGGGAATTTCAGTTCCCGCCATAGCGGCTTGCTCGTTCCCCAATTCTCTCCCCGCAGCGATCTTATTGCGGGCTCGGTTGTAGTCCTTAACCGGAGATATCAGTGATAGTTTCCAAAATTTCCCTATCAAATAAAAGGTATTCTCTCGAGGGTTTTCAGCATAATGTGCCCCTTTCTTCGACGCTCGGGAAGTTGTTTCGTTCGCATGTGACGTATCACATTCGCGAGCGAAGAGCGCACATCTACGCCAGTAACGCGACCCATCGAATCGGGTTCTCTAATAATTACATTACGTATTGTCGGTAAATTCGCATTTCATGTAATACAGAAAAACTTACTAATAATGCTGTGAGGCACATTTTTCATTTGTGAAGAGGAGAGACTAAACTTCACTAACAATAAGAGACAAATATTATTCGCAAGGGAAAGTAGCACGTGTCCCGCATATTCTCGGAAACTATAAATGTCAATCACTGCTTGTGGCTATTGCGGAAACACTACATGCAAATACAAAAATTTATCATAAAATATATATATATATATATATATATATATATATATATATATATATATATATATAGTATATTGTCTACGTCTGTATGATAGTCTTGTTTGGAACGTTAAAACTCCAAATCATGAAGAATAGCGATCGCATCGCGGTCTTCTGAATACATGTTCTTTGCATTCTGAATACATGTTCAGCACGTGAACGGTAATCTGAATGTCGAATATAAGTCATTGCTGTCACACGTAACTACAATCATTATTTTTACAGTCGATAGCACGTCGAATTCACATCAAATAAGATGTTTTATGTGCTCAAGAGAGTCGCTTCTTTGAAAGAAATCAAAAAGCTTAAAATAGGCGAAAGCGGTCGACGTTGATGTGGTGTATCGAATTTACTGGTGAGCTTTGCAAAATTCTACGGGCGCATATACATATGTATCGGGAACGTCGCGAGATGTTTCGACAAGGTAGTTGATAACATTCAACAGTCCTTAAAATATTTAGAATTAATATAACATAACACAGTTTTTTCGATTATTATTATTGATAAAATAACAGAAAAGTATTATTACAGAATTGTCCGAAATTCAAACTATTCTTGCAGTAGTTAGAATGCATGTAAAATTGAAATTTGTGACATTTGTAAAATCTGGACATTTTAATGACAAATTTCCCCAAATTTTTTAATACTAATAGACGTGTTTTATAAACGAGACACAAGAAAAAATGGATTCACTATTGGACGGATAAAGCAATTTCCTAGCAAACAATCTTATCTTTTGTTTATTTGCTTTGATCGTTAACATGAATCAAATTTGGATACTTATAGCAAGAATTCTCGAATTTTTTAGAAAGACTAGAACACAAAATATGAGATATTCAGTTAAGAAAAAAAATGGATAAAAAATTTTCAAAACACTTAAAAATCTTTGGAAAGTTCTATTATTTATTACAGAATTGTTCAAAATTCAAACTACTTTTGCAGCAGTTAGAATGCACATAACAAATTGAAATTTTCTCATGTTTTGCGTTCTAGTTTTTCTAAAAAATTCGATAATTCTTGCTATGAATATCAGAATTCGATTTATGTTAACGGTCAAAGCAATAAACAAAAGATGAGATTATTTGCTAGGAAATTGCTTTGTCCGTCCAATAGTGAATCCATTTTTTTCTTTTGTCTTATTTATAAAACATGTTTGTTAGTATTCAAAAATTCGGGGAAATTTGTAAAATCTGAACATTTTAATGACAAATTTCCTCGAATTTTTGAATACTAACAGACATGTTTTATAAATAAGACAAAAGAAAAAAATGGATTCACTATTGGACGGACAAAGCAATTTCCTAGCAAACAATCTCTTTTTTTGTTTATTGCTTTGACCGTTAACATGAATCGAATTCTGATATTCATAGCAAGAATTATCGAATTTTTTAAAAAGACTAGAACGCAAAACATGAGAAAATATTCAGTTAAGAAGTGGATAAAAAATTGTCAAAACACTTAGGAAAGCTTCTTAGGAAAGCTCAAAAGCTTCAAGCCTTTGGGAAGGGGGAAAAACTGAAACGAAAATTAAATTAAAATATAAAAATATTGAATCGGTCTTAATAATAAAAATTAATAAATTAATGCAGAATATAATTGAAACCCCATGATTCACACACACAAAAAGTCTCTCTCTCCAATTAATTCTGTAATTTTTCTGTTCATTCAATTAAGCGTTAATATTTCAATTTAAACGTAAATATTTCAATCAGTGAGTCATTTTCATCACTTCGTCATCAATCGATCGCGTCACAAATAAATAAATTATTTAATCTTCTAACTCATTTTTATAAATAAATTTCTATGTTAATAATATCTAACCTACAAAGAAATATTTCATATGAAATGAGTATTTTATAAAAGATAAAATAGGAAAGAGAGCAAGTTTGAAAAGCTCAGAAATCAGGAAATTATTAAATCTTCTTTACATTCACAATGAAAAAACGACTGAAATTGTGTGAGGAGGTACAACGTTCTTACAAAGTCAGATGAAAAGACTTTTCGCATCTCGGCGTCATGTCGAAAAATCCTTTCCTCGTAACACCAAGTAAGTAAGTATCACAAGGGACTTCGGTGTATTACACGTTACGAAGGATAAGAGAAGGTTCATGCGGCAATCGCTGTAGCGTGCTGCAAGAATATCTAGGCGCTTTTATTAAATCCTGCTTGGATCGCCAAAATGGTAAAAGTTCGTGACCAGTCGCGTATTTAACCAAGGGTGGTTCACTACAACGACGCCAAATTCGCCGCAGTTGGCGAACATTGTGTCCCGTTATATCGTATCGAAGACATCAATATCAATCTCGTGTTGACGGATGCTGAAGATTTTTCGAAGAACAACCGCTATTAGAACTAAGAAACATTTATTATCCAATTCTTAGCCCTCGGAATTAGAAAGCGATCTACGCGTTCTGATTTCCGTTTCGCGCGATTAATCTCCGACTAGCGACTCCGATATCTCTATTGCTTTACCCGTTTCTTTGTCCCAGATCGGAACAAATGAAACTCTCATGGCGGAGCGGGCAAGTAGGTACGTGTCTGTACTAGGCGGACAGGTTCGTAACCCGGCATTTTGCACCAGCAACCTCGGAAAGATTAATGACACTCCCTCGGCTGAGTGAGTGAAGTACTCTCGCATCCTATTAATATATTAGCCGTACGCTTGCGAGCTACCCTCTCGACGAGCCTCTCGTCACGCGCGCTCGAAACCGTTCGTTGGCAGGAGTGTCACCCAAGCGTGAAAGACGAACATTTCCTTGAAAGTGGAGTGAAGTGGCAAACGTCGATGACGACTAAGAGCGTCAGCACTCTTCGCGAGTGCGTTTCACCTTCGTTGCGCTTATAGCAAATTTTATTCCTGAGGTAATCGAACGACGACAGTCTCGCGAGAGATCACTTCCTTCAATCTACTCTCCTGTGCGCGCGCGCGCGTGCACGCTTGCGTTGCTCGTTACTACGATACCGTGATGCATAGCATGCCTGTCTTCTGCTGGATCTTCCTTAATTACGTTCCTGACTTACGCACGACGAGGTTCCCCATCCGCCGACATTAGCGACTCTCGAAGATCGAGTTACAGTTCACGATGCTAATTTAATGTTGACGCTCCGGAAAGCTGCACTTTGTGCAACGGAGACGCGTCTCACGTCCGTCTACATTACGACGAACAAAAGCTTCAAGTACTTTAGAAGTTTAGCAACTTAGTAGATGAGGTCTAAAAATGCATGCCCATAGTAACAATACAGTAACTTGTGGGAAATTAATTGGAACCAAATGATTGAGCGGATAACGATCGGAGAATTCATCGTGTAATCGATTCAGAAAGATACATTCCCGAAATGCTTTTGCTTCTTAGCTGTTAGTCCTATGATGAATTGTATGCAAAGCGTGTGCAAATACACCAATGTATCTATCTTCATGGTTGCCGTAGTGGAAACGAGAACTGAGGACCGGAAATCGACCGCGATTCAATACGAGAATTACGTGACGATTTATCCGTATAGCCGCTCCGGTCGGATGATTGCGGCTCTATGCTATGCACAGGAGGGAAGAAAATCGCCGGCTGATCTCGTATTGTGCCGACCATAATACCATCATACGTTTGCATCGTGGAGCACGAGACGCTTCACTCTGTCCGAGTGTTTGCAGGCTTTGTGTTGGAGGCAGTAGATGCGAAAGATCGACGTGCTAAATCCCACGGGACGATCTGTTTGGCACACATTAATCGCTAGATAGCCCACCATTCCAGCGTCATAATCAATTCACATCCATCGCGCAGAGTACACCCAAAGACGATTTTGATATTATATATTACAATATCAAGATATTGGAGCGGCAATAATTCTGGCGAATTTTCGTTTAACGCCGATTCGTACAGAAGTGCAACATGCTGGCGATAATTAGAGGAAGTCAAACGGCGGAATGTTATTTTTTGTTCAACGTCTCTTTATATCCGTGGATGTTAGCTCAGGCGTAACGTGTTGGGGATTTGTCACTCATTACGCACGATTTGATGGACACCGAGATAACGTGATGACGAAGCCGCTATTCGGCGCGACAGACTTATCGTCGTTCGAGATCGCCGGGCGTTAGCGAGCCACGAAATGCTTACCGCAAGCTTTGGAAATCGACCGTTTAAATGCGGAGTGTACAAACGCGTTGATAGGCATCAAGATAATATCTCGCGACCAGTATAATAAACGCGCAAGAATCTACAGATCTGTTTTAGATACAGCATTTTCAAATACAATATCGCTGCGATACCGTTGCAATATCGGTCCGATCTCAATGCGAAATCGTGTAGTCTTTTGGTATCGGGATATACTTAATTATACGTATAAGTTGTAAGAAAAAAGATCCTCCACGACGGGAGTGCGACTGTTATGTCCTCGATTAGAGCGACTTTTCCCGGACGAGATGGTAAAACCGGTAGCGCCGCAGCGTTAGCGGAGGGCTATTTCCTTCTCAGGTTTCTGCAAAATGCAAATTGGTCTTTGCGCGCGCGTTCGCGGAATTCTCGCTTCTTCTTGCGAGGCGAAGAAACAACCGGCGTCCCGTCGCGTGACCATATTGCGGCAAAAAGAATCGCCCTTAGTCTAAAGTAGTTTCTCGAAACGATCGTTGAATATCCAGCCTGCTACCTCACGCTTAAGTTTCCTCGAGTTTCCGAAATAAGAGACGTCGTGTAGTGCAATTCTACTTTGCTGAACGACGTTCTCGTGACAAAAACGTGACATTCGCGAGTTTCGATGTAGCTGTATATACTGGGTACTAACATATAAAGAGAAAGCCTGTTTTTTTGTTACCGCATAACTCAAAAACTACTGAACCAATTTCCTCCAAATTTTGACATCATATTCTCATATACACTAGGACGGACATAGATTAGATAGCATGTCTAAAAATATTTTTATTATCAAGAAATTGATATTTTCATTTTTTTATCATTTACGGCTGTATTAACCCGTGTAGTACAGTGATGTCACCGCTAGGCGGCGCGCAGCTTCATCCACACGCAAGCAGATTATATAAGCACTGTCTCCGGGTTTTTGTATTCGCGGATTTATTCGCCGGTTCTACTCGGTTGCCACTATGCCTCGAGTACGATCAAATTTATCGAGATCTACTGCGTGGGACGCCCGAGATAATAGTGTGAGTACCTAACCTAACTAATATACACAATTTGATCGTTACGTATCGCAACTGCAACCACTATAAAGTACTATCACACAGCTATATATCCGTTCACGATGTATCACCCTTTCATTACGAACTATCATTTTGAGGACGTCGAAATATTAGTTGGCTTTTAGAGTTCCATTTGTCGTGACATGTATAGCGCACAGGACGAGTTTTTATTCACACGAATATTTTTTTTTTCCGGACGAGTTTGCCAAATATCTCATCTGCCCGCGTCGTATAACTATAATTAACGTCGCTAAATTTTCGCCGAGTGACTGGTACGCGTAATATTTCTCGGACTAAAATATGTCACGGTACGTATCATAAAAAAATATTCACCAGATAATGTAAGTTAAGAAATATAAATTCATGTCGCATGTAAATAGAAATAGATGCACATCCTCACTATCCATTGAGAAAGGATTTTAAAGTCAGGATATCCGCGCATCAACATACGCGATCGTTTTAGTAACAGTAGTCCCTGTTGGGTACCCCCGTTTTTCTTCCGCGCGATCGCTCGACTCACGCTTTAGATCTTAAAATACGGAGCTACGTTATAAAAATCTAACTCGGACAATCGACATTGTAAACCATGCAAAATGAAATCCGCTGACATTGCCATCCAGGTCGCACGTTCCACTCGTTGCAAGGCAAATATGTTCGATGCGACTAACGAGCAGTCGCGAGTTTCGCTTTACTTGCATAAAACTTTACTTGTACACTCACCAAACTCACGTCCGCCTTACGACATTGATTTTGACGCGATCGATTTCGTCTGAACGATCTAATTCAAACTCTCTATTGTGTCTGTCGAAGCTCTTACCTGAAACAAAAAAAGATAGGTTATAGTAAGTCATAATTCTTCAAGGTGAATCGCAATATTACAAATGAGACAGCCAAGATTTCGCTTCGTTAATAATATAATTCTATTTCAGGAAGCACCGATGACAAGAAACGAAATATTGTATTTCCAGGGATCAAAGATTTCGTTAGCACGTCTTTTGGAGCGAGACACGCAAACTTCGTGTTCCATTCTTGTCCTTTCCCGAGAGAGCCGTAAATAATAATCGCGCGTCATGCGAGAGTGATGCTATCACGAGGGGGGATGTTGTATATTCGCCCCTGTATATAATATTCAACAGTGGTATACCTCGGAGCGCTCTTTGTACAGCCTTTATGTGGATATCGTTGCGTCGTTGCCCAATTTAGAAAGATAATGCCGACAATCAGGCATACCCTTTCTTTTCCAAAGAGCGCCCGGTCTACACCCTCGTTTGTCCGCGCGAGCAACCCTCCTTGTGGCACTCTATCTCAGCCGCGGAAAGAATGGAAAGGACGTTATTGATAGTAGACCTGGAGGTCACGGAGGGGAACAAGACACCCTCGTTTCTCGGGGAGACGCCATAAAGGAGACGCGAGAAATGTTTCTTCTTCCAATAAAATTTTCCCATCTGTCTGATCTTTTTGCACTTTCGCGACGGTGGTATTCAATTGATAAACAAACAGTGTGGAATGATGGATACTCGCGCAGACCTCGTTGATCGGACGTAGCGCATTAAGCACAAATCACTTTCCGTCGCAAATACAAGTTAATAAAGTTGTTAATTATGTGACATGTGATTGCAGCCAGCTGTCATTTATTTACATATTCTTCTCAGTCAAAGGCAATGCTCCCGTCGTCGCTGTTTACGATGTCCGACGATGTTTATTCGTGTAATTTGCGACCTCGCTTGTTCCTCTCGCAAACATAGTGACATGTACGTAATTTTCGTCAAGAATTTCTATCTTTAGGTGAGGTTTCACACACAGTAGAAACGACATCTTCCAATGACAAATCGCGAAGCTGACGTTAATATATGAGACGGCGAAAGGCATAGAATGTACCTGTATAGAGATATGGTACGCGCGAATGTAATCGGATTCAAGAGTCATACTTTCAAAAGTCGACAAACGCGCGGAACATGTTTTATCGGAGATGAATTCGAATGAAGTCGAGTTAAGATGTTACGCAAATGGAAATGTCAATAAGGCAGACGAAGTACTACGGAGCCCATCACATTCTCCATATCCCTTTATTGAATAGACTTGAAAAATGAAAAAAAGGCATTACTAACCCTTAGGACTTACTCCATTTTACAGAATGGATGTGAAGATTATTCAATGTCGATGCGAAGAGGAGGGCAAGGGTACGTATGGCGCCTTTTATGGAAGAGCTGCTCAATTTGCAGGAAGTCAGAATTCGTTTCCTATAGACCAGCTTTAATTTTCTATCGGCATATGAAGTTTGAAATTACTAAACATACACCTCTGACGAATAATTCTGCTTGACGTGAAACGCCTTTTAAGATATTTATTTTCGAAATGTAATGAAGAATCGCAGTTCGATATTTTCAAATAATAGAATAATCTATGTATGTCATTTTCTCACTCCGTCGACTGTGTTAAACGAATATTTTAAAAATAATCGAAAATTTTGCACATACAGATATATATATATATATACATACATATACACATATATCTACACACACAGTATCGGCCAAAATTATATCACCTTTAGGTTTTTAAGTATAACTTATTTTAAAGTGCATGGATCTTTATCAAATCATAACATGTTTTGATGGTAAGTATAGCTTATTGAAGAAATAACTTTTCATCAAATAATGAAAACAATAACTTGTGAAAAATTAATTTTATTTGAAATTTCCAAAATATATTAAATTTAATAATAAACTTTGAACCATTATTATAATAATAAATATTTTGAAAATGAACAATGAAACTAGTTATAACTGTAAAAAAAATTACTGCGACACGAAAAACAAAGAAAGCACAAAGATGCGATTTTGGGGAAAATTAATAAAAAATTCGAAAATTATGGTATATTTTGTCAAATCTCATTATACTTTATGTACAAGGTATCTTTTTCCAGATGTCTACTGTAAAATTTTTAGCGCATTCGATTGTACTTTGAAGAAAGAAAAAAAGGTGATATAATTTTGGCCGGTACTGTATATTTTATTAATATTCGTATATACACACACACACACACACACACACACACACACACACACACACACACACACACACACACACACACACACACACACACACACACACACACACACACACACACACACATACAGATGTGTATATATCTGTTTAGTTAGCAAGATCCTCCGAGTGCAAAACACGTGTGAAAATGTCACGGAACTCGATGGGACCATATCGCCAGCTTTATGAATTGTGAGTTATATATCCAAGAAGAAGAACGGCCGTCAGGAAAATGATTTCTGATGAGAAATTGATTTCTCATGGAGAACGTATTCGAGAACGGAAATAAGACGGACGGATCCCATCGATCCGCGAGACGATTATTGAGGCAAAACCGCTGATGAGATCTGGTGACGAAGAAATTGTCCTGACGGGGAAGATGATTGACTTCGGCGACGGGCAAAAGAAGCAAAGTAAATTTGCGGTCAAGTTAATATGCAGATTCCACGCAACCGACACCAGTGGCAGCCATAAATTTCTAATAAAGGACAAAAGATTACCGCGCGACTCGGTTGGCAAGCAATGTTGCTTTTCGAAAAGCAACCAAAGAAATATCTTTAACCGCAAGATGTTCCGAATGATACACCATAAAATTGTGCACGACAGAATACCTGATAAAACATATAATAAATGGATAAAAACCAAGACCAAGTTCCTTTAACACGTTTAAAATACATCACGTATTAGATATCTTAAAATATTGTAAAGTAATATTCATTTCTTGCTTAGGCAACAGCGAACAACTGTAACGAACGAATACTTATCAGTAAAGAGCACGACTCAATCAATTCCTGCTGCATTAATGGCATGTCAGAAAGTTATGATTGGTTCACTCGTCTTCGGCGCGCTGACTGTTGTAAACAAATTTTTCCCTTTCCTAAAGTATTTCAATCCAACTTAGCTTCACTAACGCGACAGGTCGCAGCTGTGCTCGCGCACCGAACGAGGTCGCATAAACGCTGATTTACCGTGCCGGTCGAAGTCGGCGTGTCCGTCTTGTCGCGGATATGCAATCTACAAGCGCGCAAACAATACGCCGCGTGCACCACGAACGAATAAAAGCACTGGGTGCGACAGGACGTTTCTCCTCGCTATTTATCATGCGAGTATGAGCAAGGAACAGTCGTGTAGCCGCGCGTGTTTGAGAGCGCGACCACTTTCGCTAGTGCGAGATGTTCGTTTCGATTTAGTTTGAATTATTATCGTATTCGACACGCCCATCGGTCGATCGCGATCTCTCACCGGAAACGCACCGATCGCCATTCGATATTCTGAGAAACGGACGAGCACGAGAAGAACTCCAATTAACACGGCTGCCACGAGCATCGCGACGCGATATCGATATTCCGAAAGGCTAATAATTGAAAACAGTGGGCGCCTGTACGTACGACGCGTTCCAAGTCCAGATCGCGGATATTATTCGTGAGAAAGTATTTTTTTTATTTCCACGCGGTCAACTAGGCGCGGAACGGACAATAAACGAACGGTCTGAATTCGCCGCGAGGGTTAATTCTGAAATACTCGGCGTGCCCTTATGCGGTATCGCGCGCGCATACACAATCGCACGACACGTACACACGCATGTACACAACGTCTTACGTTGAAGGGCGTATGTATGTACATACTTCCGCTGCCGTAGCCCTGCGCGCTCAAGAAGCACGAGAGTCGACGAAGCCCCGAGGCTGTTCAGTAGATACCACCATCTCGGGCACGTACATATCTACGACCGGCCACTATGGCCTCATTATTTCTATTACGCCGACAGATCCTACAAACCAGAACCGACCGGCGCGCATATTTCTCTCTTTCTCTCGCCAAGTTTACCGCGTGGGAGCGTGAAGAACACACCCACGTTGCAGCTGAATTCATTGATACTCGCGAGAGACCGGTGACACGTTGCCGTTTAACGGCCGTTTAATGCAGCGCATAATTATATCGGAAAGCTTCTTATCCCGGAAGAGAAAAAAAAAGGTTGTTTTTAACTTAAAACGCAATTACATTGCATTCCACTCGATCGTAATTAACTCGCATACTCGAAAAGCCCCTTTTTATATTAACGATTACATCCAGGATTCTCAGTGAAATTCGACGTAAGATAAGAATATTATCATCCGCGTTCCGATATTCATTTATTTCGCAAGTACTCTCCGGGCAGCCGTCGTTTTCAATTTAATACGCGCCGATGTTCCTGAGCTTTCACGTAAGTAATGAATCTAGGTCGAGTCGATTCGATAAGCGGTAAGCCGGAGGTATCTGTCGATTTTCTTCATCGGCACAGAGAGTTCGCCGACATTTCCGCCAACATCTGTAATACTTTTAAAGCGCAGGTGAGGCCCTTTATAATCTAATACCACGCCACTCCCGATACCATCATCTTACATTTTTATCCTTTTTCGCGAGGAGCACTCTCACACCTTTCGAGCCGGCCTGCGCACTCGCAGTATCTTGCAGAACTTACGAGCGAGTCCCGCGACGGCTCCGGGCTTCGCGCACCGTTTTATGAATTTCAGATTATCATTACTACTTCGATTTTATTGCCGACATTAATGCGTAAACATGCCCGTCTGACAGTAGGTGTGCCACGGTCGAGGCTCGCTTCGTTAGCCTGCTAAATGTTAAGCGCTCACTTCGGATTGGAATAAGAAGCGTAACATTTCTAAATTGGGCTCTTTCACCGACGATTCGCGTCGACGTAAATATTTGGATATACAAGCCCTCAGCTCTGTCTAAGCCGCTGTGGAAGTGATATCAATAAACATGGTGATTACGCGATCACATGTGATGATTCATAACTCGATGTCTCGTATTTAATTCTTTAATCGATCCTGTTGCAGCAATATTCTTTCTTTTCGTCCGTGTATCTTCTTTTCATTCAGGCCTTCATAATTAATTTAGAAAAATCCAAACGATTTTATTAAATTTTTGCAGTTATTCAAGTATTATATCTCGCAAACGAATGAGGATCGAGTATCGTATTTCGTCGTCAATTTAGTCGAACCAAGTTTATTATATAACAACTAATTGATATTTCTTGAAGGAATTCAGAGAGAAATTCTTAAGTTTGCTGTTTGTATAGAATCATGCAGTGTTTCAAATGTTTAAAGAACCACATATTGCAAAGAACATCAATAATAGGATTGCAAGAGGTTTTCAAATCAGGCGAGGAATAAAGTTTCGTTATCCATTTGCGTTCCTGAGATTAAACGACGCGAGAGAAATGGGCGCGGCGATAATGACGATAACGACGGCCGAGGTACGCGCGAGGAAGATTGGGTCGTCTCCCGCCGGAAGTGGGGTATGAAAATCAATTCGCGTGCGATTCTACAGTCGCGCAGTTCCATTTAAACGACGTCTGAATAAAGCTGACCGTTCTGACTCGTACATACGCAAATGCCTGACGTATGCACGGAAAATCGTTCTTCCGTGACTCTTTATGCAAATACCGAGCGCGGTCGTTTCAGTGCACGAGATCGGCCATTCGGTACGGCCCGGCGATCGCCCCGGGCGATGGGCTCGTCAACCGAATATTTTTCGAACAAGAGATAATTTCAAGACACCGTTCCGGCTTTAATTTAAAGGAGAATGCGGCTTTCAGTCATGCTGCTTCTGCCACCGGAATATGCGCAATTTTTTAATCTGCGTGTCGTCTAAAATTTACGAAACTACCGTGCGACAAAATCATGTATTATATGCATATACATCCGGGGAAAAATATTTCCCTCGTCACGCATGGTGTTCGTAACTTGTTTAGAAGCAATTCAGGGAGGTCCTCTCGTGTTCCCACGGTGAAAAATATACGTGAAATTTGGATGCAAAGCCAGTTTATCGTGCCGTGCGTTATAGCTTTTAGTATATCAAATGCTTACATAAATCATCTCGTAAGCAAAGTGCGCTACGATGTAATTGCAATTTGAATAAATTGTCCCTGAAAGCGTGTCTCCTCGAACGATATTTTTCTCTTTCCATACGTCAAGTTCTTTCAGACATTCTCTTCTTCATGTGACGCATATGACCCGTGGGTATCAGCCGTGCTCTCGTAAAGTTCAACTCAAGTAACCTCCTTTCCTTGCAGTCTTTACACTTCTTTACACTTTCGGGACTAGTCGTTAGCGGTAGCCGTTACTTTAGCAGGACGGTCGTTACGACGATACTTTTATGAAAAGACTAGTCGATGGAATTATACGATAAAGCTTTAAAGATGTAGAAGATTCCACGAGCTCATTTCATAATGACTCGACGTTAAGAAGTTAATAAATTATGACTAAATGTCCTTATTGAGATTGACTTATACATAACATATATATGTATATTTCAAGATAAATATACCTATAAATATTTATACGAGTAAGATAAATATATTACATAGCAAAACACGGCCAAAAAATAATAACAAATTTGACTGGCTTATTTTTTACTTTATTCTTCAACTGGCATTCATTAAATATGTTGTTATTTTTGTATGATAACAGGTGTTGTATAAAATACATCCGGTTTATTTATTTATCAAATATGTAGTTTACGAAACCGTGCGCAGCAAAATAAAATACGCGCCATTAAAAATATGTTAATGCATGCGTATCATAAATAATACTATCAAGCGTAATTTAAAAAAATATCATTGTTTTTATTATCGCGGTGTTGTATTCAATTACATATAGCGCAACACATAATACGTTCAAAATATTCAAAAATTCCAAACATACCGCGAGTTAAATTCCAAAAAATTCTTAATCTTATTGATAAACAGTCATTGTATTCTTTAAGTCTTCTATACAATCTCACTGAAGTGCGTATTGATGGTGATAAACGGATTTATCGATCGTCAGACTATTTCATGAAAATGCGGACAGGAAATTGCGACGAGACGATAGAATTTCCGGCATCATCTAACAGTGAAACGCAACTGAATAAAAAATACATAATATATAAAAAAATATATCTCAGAAAAAAAAATTTACATAAATAAATTTTGACATATTGACTAGATTGAATTAGATCAGTTTCAAAGAAAATATATATATATATATATATATATATATATATATCACCATATATCACCATATCTAATAATTCAGATTTATTTTTATAATGATAAACTGAATCATTCTTACAAAAGGCTGGTTCAATAATTTCCTACAGATTGAAAAGTAACGTTAAGGTATCATGATATTCTAAAGCCCAGTGTCCACGATCCGAGAACTCTGTCCGAGTTCTCCATCCGAGAAGCGTTCAGCGAATAAAATTGCCGCTTTTCCAAAAATTGCAAGTCGATTGGCTACATATTTCTCGAATCGAGAATTCGGACAGAGTTCTCGGATCGTGGACACTGGGCTTAATAATTTCGATAGCAACATATGCCATAGGTATACCGCACAACTACCGACAGCGATGCAACGCTAGAGTATTCTCAGCAAGGAGAAATATAATCGTCGGCATGAATTCCCGAGTCACGAAGGCAGTCTGATGCAACTGATGCACATACCAATCAACTGACCAGTTGAATCAAACTCTGTGTCGTCGGGCGTCCGTCGATACACGACGTTCTCGCAGCCTGGGGGACGGGCGCGAAGGTCGTTCGTGTTCGACGTCGCCGAGGAAGAGGACGAGGAGGAATGCCGAGACGGAAGAATGCGCCTGTAAAGAGGAAGGGAGCGTGTGGGCGCGAGCGAGCGTTGCGGTCGCGTCGCACCGAGTAGAATCAAGCTCAACCGAGTCGAGTTGAGTCTCGAGTCGGTGGTGAGACGGCCGTGGCAGACAGAGACATTGCGCGGAGGTTAAACGGCTGAACTCCCCAGCGACCCTTAGGGTCAAACGCCTAAATTGCCGCGTCACAACGCCGTAAGACAGCGCGCGCCGTTTTAGCCGAGAGAGGCCGGCATTAAAGGCCGAACAAGATGCTTCGGAGTGAAAAAGGGTGGCGAAGGGACGGCCAGGGGGGTCGAGAGGACGGGGGGATAAGAGTATAGACCGTGTCGAGACGTGAGTACAAAGGGCTGCAAAGGGAAATCTACCGTGGCGTGGATTCGCGCGATCGTAGCGTTTAATGACTCGTTTAGAGATCGTTCCGGGATCTCGCATAACCCGACTTTTCGATTGCCTTCACAGGCGATCGAGGGAACGACTTCTCCTTCCACGTTGTCGACGCCGTGACGGGTTATCGTCCTTTATCGGCCACGTGATACGACTTCTCAGCGGCAACTGCGACGGCGCGCGATCGGCACTTGGCGGTATATTACGACGCGCCTTCGCGCGCACGCAACTATAATGCCGATCCTCGCGGACTTGTACCATGGATATCGTGAATTTTATAGCTTTCCGGAAACACGTGTAGTTGTAAAGCCAACACCAGATGAGAGTTAATATACAGATTAATATGTACATATACACCGCTCCAAACAGGCTTCTCTTATCTCGAATACGAAATAAGTAGACAAAATAAGACGTAACTGCCTAATTTCTCCCGTTAGCATCATAAAAGCCTATTAAAG